>CM051240.1:227701508-227916508 GCA_027917425.1 Gastrophryne carolinensis | reverse complement strand
TAAATTAGTTCCCAGGCCCTGAATAATAATAATAATTTTGTATAAATAATAGTGATTGAGCTGCTCCCACCCCCCTTTATTTATTTATTGATTATGGATCCACTTGGGATACCCCTTATAATGGATTGTCAAGGGAATGTACATATGTCTTTGTATGTAATGTAATTTTTAATGGGTAATGCACAATAAATATGAATTGATGAGATATTGAATTTATAAATTGCTGTGGAGAGGGTGCTGCAATCTGGGGCTAATTGGGTGGTCGCTGGTACCACAACTGGACATTATTTGAGCACCTCCCGATAAATCGCCGCTGATCCCCTGGCACTGTCCCGGCCTTTGTCCTCCAGACAAGCACTGCTGCAGACAGCTTCTTGGGGGCCTTCATTTCTGTGCTCCAGCAAGCACTAATGGAAGGCCCCCAAGAGGTGGCTGCAGCAGTGCCTCCGCCGCTGGAGCCAAAAGCTCCTGCATTCGCCATCACAAGCTACCACTCCTGCAGCCTCCAGATACCGGGGCTCGTGCCTGGAATGGGGGACAGGAAACAATGGGGCGGTGCAGGGCTGCCGCTGCTATACCGCACCGGAGGCACAGCGCAGCACACATCTATTGCGTCCCCAACGCAATAGCGGTGGAGACGCATAGTGTGTAGGTAGCCTAATAATTCACCTCTTCCCAGTCCAACGGCACATGCGCTGACTCTAGTCTAATCAGTGCCATGTCCATGTCAATCGGGAAAGCGGCTCCGATTTGCTAAAATAGTGAGCGCAAGCGGGCTCGTGGATGCAAGGGATGTGGCCGCTTGCGTTCCCCATTGAAAAACAATCAAAGCCGTTTGCAGAATGACATAGTCACAGCAAAAAAAGCCGGCGCTGCTTAGAGGAGCTATGGTGGACAAAAGGCGAGTATAGACTTTGTTATTTCCTGGACAGGAACTTCACCTTAATGTATACACTTAGATAGTTCATTTATACACTTTGATACTTGTAAGGTGGTTACATAATATAAAGTAATCCTGTTATTTGCTCATTTACAGTAGGTCCCTTAAACTGGAACACCAGCCATTTTTAACAAAATGGGTGTTGTTACGGCCGCAGGGAAGCATCCTGATTGCGGAAGCCTCCCTGCGCATAAATGGTGACGAACAGGAGGAATCCTAACTTTCTCCAAGTTCCCCTGGAGAAATACAGTGCTGTGATTGGCTGCCGCTGTCACGCCAGCACTCAACTGGCTGGGAAAATGGGTGGTGTTCCCGTTTAATATACATATTGTTCTTTATTATCAATTAAAGCGGTGCAAAACCCCAAAATGTGTCCCCCCAGGAAATCAACCTGCCCTCTCCGTCCGAGTACCTGCGGCGGTGTGGCTGGCACGGTGGTGGCCCAGCAGGATTTGCCAGCACTGAAGCCACTCCCCCAGGCACCTTTATGAATGCTGATTGGCTGATCTGAAGCGCTCAGGGTGAAGTGCGGCAGCCCTCTAGCCGCATTCCCGGATGTCACTCTGGGCGTGCCCAGCTATAGGTATGCAGGGGATGTGGCGTCCCGGGAGCTGCTGGTAAAGGCGAGTATACTGGCGATCCCGAGGGTTTCACACAACTGGGCACCCCGCTATTGGAATGCTCCGAGGGTAGGCTAGTTTCCGGCCCTGGAATCTTTTAGATGCGGCGGGTTTTCATCCACTTTTAACATTACTGCTGCTCAAGTTTGCCAGGTGGGAGTGCACGCGTGCAGAGTAAAACGCGATTAGCCAGCAGCAGTCATGAGTGGTGCAAGAGCACTGCCTGGGTGAGTAATAAAGCGATTGTCAGGAGGAAAAACTATTCATTGGTTATTATTTATCACCAATACTGCAGCATACAGACCACTGTCCATTTTTAATTAGAGAGAGTCCTTGGGTATATGCCTGGCATGCTTTGATGTGGTTTTTGAATACATTTTGTTATATTTTTATTAGAAATTTCCTTTTTATTTTATTCCTTTTTTTATTTAATTTTCCTTACAATAAAATAGGTTTGGGGGGGGGGGGGGGGGGGGTTAGATTGCTATTCCACATAATTGCGGCGTGAGGTGCATTTCATACATAATGAAAGCAAACCCAGTGCTGCGTGATCTGGAATGTTCAAATCCCGGGCGCTGGGCCATAGTGCAATCCGACAATCACTGGTCCTGCCACTCAAACCACCGGCAACCTGTGATTTCAGAATAAATTGCAGGACCAATTGCTGAGAAAAGACATGATAATAAAGCCACAAAAAATCTGCCTGTGGGTAGAGGGATGTGGGAGAGTTTTGGTCTACTTGAAAGCAGAATAAAACCCACGGCAGCTGGCCCTGGAGTCTCAAATCTGGCTACGACGGCAGAAAAAAAACGAAAAAAAAAAAACCCGGAGCCAACAGCATTCCTGCAGGTACTCAGGTGGGGGTCGATGGGAAGGGAGAGAGGGTTTTATTCCACTTTAATGGAGCGGAGCGCACTCTTTCACAATGCCCCAAAATCTTGATTTTAGGTCCAGCTGTCATTTTGCCAGTGGTGGCGACCAACATCCGCTTTGATAGCTTTAAAGCTAAGCAAAACCCTGCATGACTGGTCCTGAAATCTAGTTTCCAGGGCCTGGCGCTGGACTTTCCTGGGGCATCCCAAATCTGTGCCAAACCCACATGTTCCAGATCCAATGGCGCACGGCCATTTGCAGGGCCTGGGTCATTCGGCAAATGAGCCTCACTATTTTCAATGAGGAGCGAGAGTGGCCGAATCCCCAGCATCTTCCCATCCCAGGCATTCAGACAGGCTGGGGCGGGAGCACGCACTACTGGGGATGCGTCTCCTACTGAAGAACATCAGAGCTGTCATATCAAACTGCTCTGATTGGATGAGTGCCTGTGCCAGAGGACTGGGAAAAGGTGAATTTTACAGGGCGTTCTTGGGGGGGGTGGGGGGGGAGGTCGGCTTTAGGATATTTTTTTAGTTGACCTACACCTGAAACTGTTGTCAGAGCACACGTTGCACGATATGTACCTGCTGGTTTTGAGAGGTGCTGTTCTTTTGGACAGACTTGACCACTAGAGTTTCCTGTGGAATGTCCCAGGCAACATATCTAAAAACACAAAGCAGAGCAGTGGTTTCATTAAAGATAAGAAAATGAATGAATATTCTCTACCCTTATCTTAAAAATTAGACTATACCAAAAAATAAAGAAATATATAAAAATTACAAAAAATGTAAAACATTTACAAATGTTTACTATGTCTACCATTTATTAATTAGTTTCCAAATACACTTAAGCACATAAATCCCATAAAAGCCACAAGGAATTCCAACATATATATAGACTAAAGGAAATTAAGGTAAGCATGAAAAGAGTGGGACAGAGGAACAAATACAGTGAAAAGGGAGTTGAGGTAAGCATGGGAGCAGAAGTGAGTGAGAGAATAGTTGAGACGGGTGACATGAATGAGTTAAATAGCTGCGCACACGCGTACATTCATGCAAACATAGCAGCTTTCCGACATATTTCCGAGAGATTTCCGTCTGGACGTATATTTTGAGAAAGATGAATGCTGAATCTAGCGGGACACTGAAAATCTTTGTTGGAAGCTACGTTGGAAAACACTGAAAAACGGTAGTATACGAGGTTTACTAAGTAACGTAAACCTCGTCCTCTCGAGGACGTAACGATAGGCAGCTACGAAGGCTTCCGATGGAGGTTCTGAATCATGCGTACGCACCTACGCATACGGAAAAAAAGTGAAAAATACACAGAACGAGCCAAACACGACATGGTTTTCAGGAGGCTCTGAATTAACGTCTAAGCTACAGCTTTTGTGCCCACCCCTCACCCAGATCAGATGAGGATTTCTGCGATCAGGGGAGTCTTAATGCAGAAGTAGGTAGGGAGGGGTGAACCTGAATTTTAAAAAAGCCCTGCTTCCTCCGCTACGTGGGCCCCGTAACTTGCTGGTTTGCCAATGTTTGCAAGGAGGGAGCTGGGATGCATCTCCACTATGGCACGCTCCACCGAATGCCACATTTGACCATTGCAGGAACCTGGAGGAGGAGCCCAGTGATTTCTGCACCATTACACACTGTGGGGCATCCCAAACCGGAGCCCCACTCCGGGAGTTGAGCACTGCTGTCTCAGCACCTATGTCTGCTGTTGCTGGAGACCATGAGTGCAGCAGCAGATACAAATTGCGCTTGTATTTGATCCACCATCTAACTGTTCATTCACTATATAATCAGACTTCAAACCATTATCTTAAAGCAGCTTTCTAAATTATTTACAATAAATCTAAGGAGCCTGAATTCCGCTTAAAGTGGACTATCCTGGGTTTTGGTCTTTGGTCCTTGCTGTGTGAAACCCCCAGGTTGCCTGATCTCACACACCCTTCCCCTGTTATATGGCGCATGCGAAGCCATCTCGTCCAGTCAGCACGCTCGGATCGACTCCAGCTTCTCCATCTAATAGCTTGTCTAAGGCGAGCAGATCCGAGCACTCTGGCGGCCGCATCCCACGCTACAATACAACGCTACAAATGTCTGGCGCAGGCACGCGCCCTGCTAAAGGGATAGCGCGGATGAGGCCAAAGCTCACGGATGCGCCGTTGGACTGGTAAAGAAGGCGAGTTTCCAGGTGACCCAGTGGGGTTTCACGCAGCAGGAAATCCCAATTCTGGATGCCCCGGGGGAGGGAATCCAGCGACCCTGCAATCTTATAGATTTCAGGGCCGATGGGGTGTGGGTTTTGGTCCTCTTTAAGGTCAACCAAAACCCAGGATTTCACTTACCCGTGTATAATTTACAGGGGCATCTCAATTTAGGATGCCCTTGTATGTGAAACCTCCCAATTCACCCAGTCATTAACCTCAATCTATGTCCAAGCATAAGTGCTGTTTCAAACTGGATTTCCCAGCATACACTTTGCCCATATAGTGATGCAAAATAAGGTTTCATCTATCCCATCACTCAGTGTTCCTCCAGGAACATATTTTACTGACTGGGGCAGGAAGTTAAAGCTTTATATAGAGACTATTTTTTCCCCAGCTGTTTCTTTCAGCTGATCGCTTAGCTGCGCCATGTCACCGCATTACCTGAATTTTCTATACGATCCTAAGTAAACCTTCTGCAACGTCTCCCCAGTGTCAGCAGCAATACGGAGCAGCCAGTTATGACCAGTTATAGCAATTAATGACGACGTATAATCTGATGGCCGTGGAAGAGGTTCCCCCTGAAACATTAAAAACAAAAGATCAGCATCTCTGTCAGCTTCCTGCATTAATAGGCTCCGGCAATAGAGGTGCAGGTGTGGAGTTTAAGCCCAGACTGTGGCCCGTTATGTGAACCCCCGCCGTTCACCCAGTAAACTCTACTCTCCACGCCGCATGTGTGGCCTCTCATCCAATCAGATTCTCTGCCCGTGCATATTAAGGTGGACCAAAACCCAAGATAGGGGACACTGGGGAAGTTGCTGCTGGGAAGAGGAGAGCTTTTGCTTCAAGAAAAGGGAGATTGACCAATAAAGCAACTGGGGAGTCAGAAGATTGGAATTGATCTAAGGCTTTTTCATTGGCTGCATCTGGTAAGCATTTGGACGGTGGAGGATTTAAAGCACGATCATTTTTTTGCTGAACTTATGCACCGTGGGGTCTCCATTCTGATATAGCCTAAAAAACTTTTTCTTTAAAGAAGCTTATTTGTTGCTCTGTGTTATTTATATATTTTTCTGTATTGCTTTACTGGCGGAGTGGACAGTAGATTTACACGTGAGAGCAAAACTAAGATCATTGATTTAAGATTTATTGGGTTTAGCGCTGTGCTTATTGTCCTCAAAACCCAAGATAGTTAAATGTTTTAACTATCCTGGGTTTTGTTTCTTTCCCCCTGATAGGGGGGTGCCCGGCTGTGTGAAACCCCTCCAGATCGCCGCAGCAACTCACCTTATCCCGGTCCAATGGCGCGTCTAAGAGCAGCGGCTCTAACGCCTGCATCCTCTGCCTCCCTCTAACAGGGAGCGTGCCCACGCCAGCCATTCACAAATGACCGGCGCGGGCGCACTGCTAGAAGGGAAGCGGAGCCACTGCTCTTAGTTGTGCCGTGGGACCAGGATAAGGAGAGTTGGCTGCGGCGATCTGGGGGGCTTTTGCGGCGTTTTGGGGGGCTTTAACACAGCGGGGCACCCCTGATCGGGGGGGCCCACGGGCAAAGGACCAAAAACCCAGGATAGTCATAATCCTGGGTTTTGGTCCACTTTAATGTGTGGGCAGAGAATCTGTGGCCCGATGTGTGAAGCCTCAACGTTCACCCAGTAAACTCACCTCTCCTTGATCCAACGCCGCATACGTCTCTCGTCCAATCAGATTCATATTAAAGTGCGGCTGGAGAACCTGAATGGAATCTCAGACACACACACAGCAGAGCGCAGCATCACTCGCATCCATTGGTGGTGCATGGGCACGCACAGTCATTCAGTTACAGCAAGGGATGCCATGGGCTCGTAGTAGAGGTAAGAAAATCATGCAAACTGCGGGGTTTCACACAGGGAAGAGGGAATCAGCCGCATCCCCTCGTAGCTCTAGCTGTGCACGCAACCGCGCAAGGACTTTACTGCGAGGTCTTCGTCCCTTCCAACCCATCAGCTGCACTCGAGGTTATAGGGCAACCTCAGGTAAGCCTGCTCCCAAATTATCTATTGCATTGTATGTCCCAAAGGGGCTCTCAGAGATTAGAGTTAGGACTGCACCCCACAGAGGCACCTTGGCGCTTGGTGGTGCAGCTTCAGCAGACTTCTGCAGATGTGTGTGGACTGAGACCTCTGTTTTTAACCAGATTTAGAGACAGATTATATAGGTTTGGCTGCAAGCTAACAGGGTTGAGTGCTGTGGCTCCTTTAAGACTTGTGTATCCTAATTGCCCTGCTCACTTGCACCTTCCAGGTTAGATATAAAATAGTCTGAGCGGCTGCCACCCCTCCTTTGTTTCTTTCAAACTGTAAGGATACATACAGCAGGGCATTCAGAGAGGAACAACACATGGGAAAGTGAAATTCCTCTGTGTTGTGCCTTTAGCTTTTGTGTTGTGTTTAAAGCCTTCACCAAACCGGGATGACCCACAATGTAAACCCCCCTGGTTTCCCTGTATACTCCCCTCAATCCTATGGAGCATGCGTGGACCTCTGGCAGCATCACCGCTCTATAAGATTGCCACGCCTGGAGGACTAAAACGTTTGATAGTGGGTCGAAGGAAGCGAGAAAGCTGCTGGGTGCATTGAAGCTTGGCCGCAGCTGTGGCATCGAGGCAATACATGGGAAACCCGGGGGGTTCAGACTGCGGGCCATTCTAAATCAGGATGCCCCTAAGGAAATCTCTTAAAGCAGATGCAAAACCAAATTAGCCAATCTCATAGTCTTCTCCCTGAGAGTAGATAAATAAATATTTTTCCTTACCCGGACATATTGTAATCCCCATTTTAGCTGTTCTATCCACGATCACCTACGTTTATCAGATTGCAGCCCGAGGACAGGAATTTCATACATAATTAAAGTGGACCAGCACCCAACCGGATCAGCCCAGGAATCTATAAGATTCCCGGGCCAATCCAATCCCTCCCCGTGGGGCATCCAAAATCGGGATGCCCCGCTGTGTGAAACCCCCCAGGACGCCCAAAAACCTTACCTGAATCCCGGTCCAACGGCGCATGCGTGGGGCGCGGCGTCATCTCGTGTTTCTCTCTAGCAGGGTGCTGTTAGAGGAAAGCGCGAGATGCGGCCGCTAGCGTGCTCGGCACCGCTGAGCTTTGAGGCTGCTTTGATGCGCATAGCTCAGCGGCTCAGAGCACGCGGATTGGACGAGCGGCTGCGCATGCGCCGTAGGAGCAGGGTGAGGCGAGTTATAACTAGCGATCTGGGGGGGTTTCACATAGCGGGCACCCCCGATCGGGGAAGTGGACCAAACCCCAGGATAGTCAAAATCCTGGGTGTTGGTCCACTTTAAAGAGGACCCAGCGTTGCGACATTTGAACAACAGCGTTTGTAATCCGGCAATTGCTGGTCCAGCCACTCAACCCACTGCAATCTGGGACCCCAGGTGAAATTGCCAGATCTCTTGAAAGAAGAGGATGGCAAAACCATCCAAAAGGTACTGCATGTGGGGGATATTAGTCAATTAGGTGGGTCTTGGGCAAGTGGTTCGACACATCAAGGGAAAACAAGACAGCTCACCATATGCACAAGGAAGCACGGAAAGAGATCCACTTGGCATTCCTCCTGGTTAGGCATAAATCGTAAGGGCCTATACTTCCCGAAACACATTGCAGAGGCTAAGCTGCGGGACGCGTCGGCGCCTGGGTTCGACTAAGTAACTGTCTGTATTGCATTCTTTCTACACTCTGGCTATTTTAACTCTTTCATATTAAAAGTTACGTTTTATTAGAAGCTGGATAAATACTGATATATGCCTAACCAGGAGGAATGGATCTCCCTTTCCGTGCTTCTTTGTGGATGTGGTGAGGTGGCTTGATTTCCATTGATTTGTTGAACTGTTAACCCTTGGCTAGCCGTGCTACTTCTCCACCCCTTATACTGGGCACTTTAACTTGAATGTGCCCATAGCCGAGTGGAAACTATTATGTCTTGGGCAAGCGGAACAAAACCCAAAAGCGCCGCAGAACTTCCCCCAAATCAGGACGGCCTGCTGCATGAACCCTCGGGCACATCGCTAAACTCACCTTTTTCCTGGCATGTGCCATAAGTCCAGGGTAAAGTGAGTTTTCCTGGGCGATCTGGAGGGTTCCCACAGCAGGGAATTCCAAATCAGGATGCCTGGGCGTTACGGAACAAAACCCGAGGATAGTCAAAATCACAGGTTTTGGTTCACTTTAAAGAGTTATTAAGGGGGGGGAGGTTTTTTTTTCCGGACCAGTCCGGTATTAACCCCTTGGGTGTCTGGTGTCTACGGTGAGGTTAGGTCGTGGGGTCCTGCTCCCCCGGTACGTAGAAGAAGGGGGGGAGGATTTCCCTATGGGAGAAGGGAAACCTGAAAAATTGGGGGGCTTGTTTGGACCCTGGGAGGGTGTCCCAATCCTCCTAGATCATGGTTAAATACAGTTCATAAGTAATCATTCTAAGTTAACATAATAATAATAACAGCGGATCACATTCGTTACGAATATTAATCGTACTGAAAACGGTATATGTTACAAACCAATACCTGCTAAAGGACTTAATAAAAATTCCACAGATCACTGTGTGAATAATTGTACCTTAATGTGATCCGCTGTTATTATTATTATGTTAACTTAGAATGATTACTTATGAACTGTATTTAACCATGATCTAGGAGGATTGGGACACCCTCCCAGGGTCCAAACAAGCCCCCCAATTTTTCAGGTTTCCCTTCTCCCATAGGGAAATCCTCCCCCCCCCCTTCTTCTCACTTTAAAGAGGGTCAACTAAGTTATGAGTTTTGGTCCACTTTAATTAGACTTCTATAATGCAGTTTTTTTTTTTTTTTTAGAGTGAAAGATTTGATGGCGGGGATATGAAACAATGAGGAAGAAATTCAGTCTGTGCTAATTACAGTAGGCTCATTTAGCAACACTTACCAATGGACATTCACACAACATTGCGTCTTCTATTTTTTCTGATTTCGGGCAGCGAGGCATTTCATATAGACGATTTGGTTTATAAGAATTACTGCATACAAAAAATATCATTAGAATTAGTATATCATTCTGCATTCTTAAAGGGCAGAAAGAATATATATATATATATATATATATATATATATATATAATTATTTTTTTAACATCTAAAATTAAAAATAAGGTCATCAAACTACTGCACGCATATTAATGACCCACTCACCTTTCCACACTACCAGAGGCAGCAACACAGCCAAGGGAAACCTGCACAGGGGAAGTGAGCCCCCAGGTTTTTTTTTTTTTTTATTTTGGACACATACTAACCTCCTCCCACCTTAATCCCCCTTGGGAACAGTGTAAAATAAGCCATTTCAAAGCATCTCAGATCTCCAATTATATGTAAATACCTTATGTATTCTAGGCAAAGTCGCTTTCTTCGCTTACATTTTTTGTGTGGTGGCTGAGCTGGGAAGGACGTGTCATGGTGCAGCTTTACGATTCATTAGCATGCTCTGCTGTGGTCAGAGACAGCTGTGGGGCCACTGTGGCTTGTCATGCTCGCTCACGCTGAAAGCTCTAAGGGGTGGAAAAGGCTTTTTTTGTGTGGTCTTGGAGGAATGGAATTGATAGATGGCACACTGCTAGAGCTTCCACATGGCTCTGCAGTAAATAAATGAAAGGCACATGGGTCCGGCATCAGATGAATTGCTTGTGATCTTATTATTGCTGTTCAGTTCACAGTCTCATTAAATTAAACAGCATTTAAAGCAGATCCAATGTGAAACAACTGTACATGGTGCCACTCATGCCAACCAAACGCCGTTGCTGGTCAGTGTTTGCATGTGATACTCAGGTAATTCCAGGGATTACGGTATCCAGCTGATGGAAAGTGGCATCCCTGGCGAATGGGGGATATAACAGTCCTGGCTTCTGGCGAATTTCTGGCTGGTGTTCTGCCTTAAAGTGGACTAACACCCAGGGGTGATCTTATAGATTCCCGGGCCGATCACCTCACTCACCGCGGGACATCCGAGATCGGGATGTCTCGCGGGGTGAAACCCCCCCAAAAAACCCCAAACTCCTTACCTGATCCACCGCCTCCCGCGCGCACGTCTAGAGGGGCCGTCAGGGAATGGCCGGCACGGGCGCGCGCAAGCCGAGGGTGACGCGCGGGAGGCGGCGGCGGACGCGCTTTCTTGGACGCCGCTGTCACCCGCTTGGACGTCGGCGGGGATTGGACGGCGCGGTCACGTGGGAGAGGTGAGTTTTTTGGGGTTTCTGGGTGGTTTCAGAGAGCGGGACACCCCCGATCGGGGTGCTCCGCTGAAGTGGACCAAAACCCAGGGTAGTCAAAATCCTGGGTGTTGGTCCACTTTAAAGTGGATGTCCAGTCTAAGTGTAACTCATTCCCTGGTAGGGCCGGTGGGGGGGGGTTACAACAAAAATATTCCTCACCCGGTATCCAGCTATGGTACCGACGCGGCTTCACAGGCTGTGCTAAGAATGGCTTCCCCTGCTCGGTGCACATGCCCGCCCACTAATTCAAATTAATGGGCTGGTGTGATCAAGGACTGCAGAGCTCCATCCTCTACCTGCTGTGTTGCCCAGTGCAATATACAAATGTGTATAGTGCTGCAACAGGCATCCCGACATGGGAGGGGGGGGGGGGTAACCCCGCAGCCTGGACCACCGCTTAAATGATCACAATACGGAATTGTGTGCAGAGGGGAGCGGCTTCCTCTGCCTGCTTATGGTTACACAGCAGTAAAAAAGCACTAAGATCAGGGGATCTATGGCAGCATGATCATCGAACACCACCGCATAATCCCTCCTCCATGGCACAATGCTGACATAAGACTGAGAATCACAAAATCAGATTCGCCTGTACACTTATCCCTTACCTGCTGTAACAGCACCCATAGTACACTTATCCCTTACCTGCTGTAACAGCACCCATAGTACACTTATCCCTTACCTGCTGTAACAGCACCCATAGTACACTTATCCCTTACCTGCTGTAACAGCACCCATAGTACACTTATCCCTTACCTGCTGTAACAGCACCCATAGTACACTTATCCCTTACCTGCTGTAACAGCACCCATAGTACACTTATCCCGTACCTGCTGTAACAGCACCCATAGTACACTTATCCCGTACCTGCTGTAACAGCACCCATAGTACACTTATCCCTTACCTGCTGTAACAGCACCCATAGTACACTTATCCCGTACCTGCTGTAACAGCACCCATAGTACACTTATCCCGTACCTGCTGTAACAGCACCCATAGTACACTTATCCCTTACCTGCTGTAACAGCACCCATAGTACACTTATCCCGTACCTGCTGTAACAGCACCCATAGTACACTTATCCCGTACCTGCTGTAACAGCACCCATAGTACACTTATCCCTTACCTGCTGTAACAGCACCCATAGTACACTTATCCCTTACCTGCTGTAACAGCACCCATAGTACACTTATCCCTTACCTGCTGTAACAGCACCCATAGTACACTTATCCCTTACCTGCTGTAACAGCACCCATAGTACACTTATCCCTTACCTGCTGTAACAGCACCCATAGTACACTTATCCCTTACCTGCTGTAACAGCACCCATAGTACACTTATCCCTTACCTGCTGTAACAGCACCCATAGTACACTTATCCCTTACCTGCTGTAACAGCACCCATAGTACACTTATCCCGTACCTGCTGTAACAGCACCCATAGCACACTTATCCCTTACCTGCTGTAACAGCACCCATAGCACACTTATCCCTTACCTGCTGTAACAGCACCCATAGTACACTTATCCCTTACCTGCTGTAACAGCACCCATAGTACACTTATCCCTTACCTGCTGTAACAGCACCCATAGTACACTTATCCCTTACCTGCTGTAACAGCACCCATAGTACACTTATCCCTTACCTGCTGTAACAGCACCCATAGTACACTTATCCCTTACCTGCTGTAACAGCACCCATACTACACTTATCCCTTACCTGCTGTATCAGCACCCATAGCACACTTATCCCTTACCTGCTGTAACAGCACCCATAGCACACTTATCCCTTACCTGCTGTAACAGCACCCATAGCACACTTATCCCTTACCTGCTGTAACAGCACCCATAGTACACTTATCCCTTACCTGCTGTAACAGCACCCATAGTACACTTATCCCTTACCTGCTGTAACAGCACCCATAGTACACTTATCCCTTACCTGCTGTAACAGCACCCATAGTACACTTATCCCTTACCTGCTGTAACAGCACCCATAGTACACTTATCCCTTACCTGCTGTAACAGCACCCATAGTTGGCAAAATAAATTCTTCCACTGACATAGTTAATGGAGGACTTTGACTGCTTTGTCCAAACTTTGCGGAACTTTGTGGTTTTCTAAAAAAAAAAAAAAAAAATTATAATAAATTATATATACACACACACATTATATACACACACAATGTGATGCAGAAGTGACAATGCCGAAACCTATAATAATAGCCAGACATGTTTGTAAAGCTACAGACATGAGGACATTGGACAGACAGGCAGGCGGTGACTATACCACATACATTTCCCAATCAAATATGCTTCTGCTCTTGAAGCGGACCTTCAGCATGTTTTAATGAAAAGCCCAAACCCTTGAAAAACTAGTCCCCAGCATCTGAAATGAATATATTTTTTAGTCACTTACTTATTATTCTTTCCCCCACTGGGCTGCAACTCTGTTCAGGACTCTAGCTGCCATCTTGACTCAGAAGAATAAAAGACAAAGAGGAATCCCACACTTTCCTCAAAGAATCCCCAACAGAAGTATCTTGACTCAGAAGCATCACACATACTGAGGAGAGGAGAGCGGGATAAAGTACAGGGGGTGGGGTTATAGCTGCACTTTGCACAGACAGAGCAGAGCTGGGGTCAGGGAAAAGACAGCAATCCCAGAATACAGAGCGACACAGTCAGAAGACACTTCCTGTTTTCAGGCTGCCTGATGCTCCATGAGCCTCCATCTTGGATGTTTAAAGGCTCAGAAAATGCAGTAGGATGATTTTTAATTTGGGCAATCTGTATGTCCAGGGTGTGGGAAACATATAAAATATGCTCGTATTCAGAGTGAAGGTCCGCTTTAAGGGCCACACACAAGACTGAAACAGTTGTCTACAAGTGGGGGACGATGGCTGTGTGAATTTATTTGTGTTAAACTGGAGTATTGGACATAACACACATTATAAAGCACAGAGCTAATCAATAATTAGAAAGTTCAGTGTTTCAACAAAAACTTAAATAGAAGAAAAAACGTCCGTGAATAAATCCAAATATCTGATTATAACCATCAAGTAAAAGTGTCCACCGGTGTAGTTTTAGACTAATAAAGTGCTCCACCACCATCTGAATGAGACTCTTACCAGAACGATTTTAAAAAAGAGCCATGAGAATTAACTCCACATCCTTCATATTCCTTAGTGAGCAGTATTCATATAGCAGCCAATATATAATAAGGCAGCCCAATCATATGACACTTCACTCCCCAACCATACACAGGGAGGCTTAATCCACTATTCCAATAATCTTTGTAAAATGCTCCACATTAGATCCTCCATTCATCAAACCCTCCTGACTTAACCTTTCCATCAGATATCCAGGACCAAACGCAGTGTCACATTATACAATGAAAGACTACACTGCGCAGTGTATAATGTGACACTGTGTTTGGTCCTGGATATCTGATAAAAAGGTTAAGGCAGCCGCTTACCATTGACGCACCACCCGCCCGACGGAAGGACGGGTGTCTCTCTCCAGCTCTGTACAAAAAAACAGGCATACTTTACCTGAGACTGCCCACAACTCATTATCAAGATAAGAACTCAATCTGGCATGACAGTATCGGTATTATTCAGACTTAAAGATAATTATAAGATTGTTTGTGGCCAAATTACACTGATGAAGCTAAAGAATTGCGAAACGCGTATGTAAAAGGCCATCTGTAATACTGCAATATAAATCGGCAAATTAATGAATATGTTAATGAACCAACAAATGTTTGTGAATGAATTGGAGAAATGCTTAGTCTGGACAAGACACCATAAGCAATGATAATTGTATGAGCAATAAATGTGATTTTATTATGCACTTACGTTTTGATATAGTAACCGAATGAACATATTGAACAAAAGTTTTTCAGAATACACAATTTAGAGGAAACTAAAGGGACATCCTCTTAAGGGGCCTAAACTACCTTAAAATTACTAGTGGTTGCCCCAATGTCCTAACCAATGGACATTTGGAATATACCACTGGTCATCTCCAAACTCATTTAACTATGTACAAGGTAGAAAGTCCCCATCTATGACAGATTAACGAAGAACCAAATCCAGTATCCTTACCAGATGATTCTTTAAGGGTATATCCCTTCCCCCCTTTTTTCTTTATAATGTGTGTTATGTTCTAAATCAAAGGGTTGGGATCCTTTTTGCATGTTTGAGCTTATTTGTTGAGGCAGCGCGGTATTTGTTATTAACTATTTGGAGTATTGGACAGTCAGCTGCTTTTTTCTGAGCGATTGAAAAAGACCAAGAGAGGATTTGCATGTCTCTGCCTACTCAGTAAGAATACTTGTTGTCCTTAGTCTGTATGTGGCAAGGTAATACTGTTGGCCAAAAGAAAGCGTTGTACCCTTAAACGGTGACTTTAGGGTGCCCTCCCTCCCCTTGACCCCTACATAAAAATATACATAACTTGCCCTGTCTCAGCATCCAGAAGGCTCTCACAGCACTCCTGGTTGCGCTGATCAGCATCTCCAATGTGCGCACACTTGTTTCCCCTAACAGCTACCAAAGTGGATGTCCCGTTTCTTTATATCCCCGCACTCTGGCCTTAAGGCAGAACAAGGGGATTACAAAAAAGGAGAAAAACCTTACTTCGCCCAGAATCTGGCACTTGGGCGATGTGTTCACAGGGGCTGCAGAGAACAACATACCCCACTCTGTATTAAAGTGTCTCTGTGAGTTGTCGTGAGCAGCCTCTCCAAAATATCTGCCCCCAGTGCTAGAATTGCTGACAGAGCAGTACAGGATAACGGCCGAGGTAAGAGGTTTTTGTTGTTGTAAGGCTATGAAGAAAAAACACTTTAACTTGTTAACTGCCAGCTTACCTAAAGCTTTTGTCAGCTTCTGTTGCAAGACCATTTGCGCTTTATATGTTTAACTATGACTATTAACTAGGGATTTCCATAATAATTAACTATTTTTATCTCGGCAGAGCTGGGCTTTAACATGAAATGTCTTGATTTATTGCCATTTATTAAGTGTATTAATAAGCATGCAGCAGTTTGCAATGCTTATTAATGAACTTTTTTAAATATATATATATATATATATATATATATATATATATATATATATGACAGATAGAGAGAGAGAGAGAGACAGAGAGAGGCAGATAGAGACAGAGAGAGGCAGATAGAGACAGAGAGAGGCAGATAGAGACAGAGAGAGGCAGATAGAGACAGAGAGAGGCAGATAGAGACAGAGAGAGGCAGATAGAGACAGAGAGAGGCAGATAGAGACAGAGAGAGGCAGATAGAGACAGAGAGAGGCAGATAGAGACAGAGAGAGGCAGATAGAGACAGAGAGAGGCAGATAGAGACAGAGAGAGGCAGATAGAGACAGAGAGAGGCAGATAGAGTAATATATATATATATATATATATATATATATTACTCTTTCAGCCCTTTAAGAATGCAGAATGATCAGCCCTCACCTGGCAGTTCCAAACTGAGGTGGGTGGGTAGGTGTGCCGACCTTACTAAGGAAAGACTGCACTGACAGAATGGAGCCAGGTACTGTTGGCTGATGGAGGGGGCTTCGACAAGATTTCCTAAAACTATCATTACTTCAGCAATCATTACCTGGCATAATATTTTCCTCAGGATGTCCATGTTGATCCTGTGCTGACTGTAGCCGCTCTTTGGGAATGCACCCAGAGACTTTCTGGTGACCAGGGAGCAGACATTGTTGACAACTCCAGCCCTGGAATACACTTTTCTGCTGGTAATCTGAGGAGATGCAGGCGGCTTTGGGCCTTTAACGGTGCTCATTGCAGGTCACATCACAGGGGTCTGGTAACACTCTTTAAACACTGGCTGAGCGCCTCACAATTCTGCAAAGCTCCATGAGGAGGGGCATCCCGCACAATGACAGAGCAGATGGGCTGAAAAAAGCAAGAGACAATCCTGTTACCAACACAGCGGCCATTTCACTTAAAGTGGACGAACACCCAGGATTTTGACTACCGATCGGGGGTGCCCCGCTGTGTGAAACCCCCAAAGACTCACCTGACCCCGCTCCCACGTGACTCGCTCCACCAATCACCGCCGACGGACAAGCGAGGTCCGTCGACGGACAAGGGGAGCGCGCCCGCCGCCGCCTCTCGCGCTTCCCTCTAACAGGGAGCGCGCCCGCCATTCACAAAGGCCAGCGCGGATGCGTGCCCTGCTAGAGGGATGCGCGAGCGGCGGCGGCGGCCTGGGGGGTTTCACACAGCAGGGCACCCACGATCGGGGTGCCCCGCAGGCAGCAAAAGATTCCCGGGCCGATCAGCATAGGGTGTTGGTCCACTTTAAATACAGAAAGTACTTTACGAACCAGGCAAGTATGTGTTCCATGGTGGAGTGGCACTACTTTTACTATGGAAGCCTTATCTTTTCATTTTAAAGCAGTACGAAACCCTCTTGGCACGCCCTGGAATCTAAAAGGGCACGATACACTCACCACTCCCCGGTCCAACGGCAGATGCGCGGACTTCCATCCAATCAGAGGCACTTGCTCAAATAACATGATTTGGCAAGCAGCCCTGAGTGTGGACATATATGGGAAGCGCACACTCTTCCTGGGGCGGGAGCACGTGCACGCACTCCCCATTCATCCCAGATCCACATGATGAATTACATCATCACAACAAGTGGCTCTGATTGGACAGAAGCCTGCGCATGTGCCATTGGCTTGGGGCAGAGGTAAGCGGATGGGGTGATCTGGGGGGTTTTCACACAGCGATTCGGGATGCCCCAGGGAAGCGGAACAAAACCTAAGAAAGTAAACAAACCCTGGTTTTGTTCCACTTTTAGCTTTAAAGCCCCACCCCCAATTGTGTGCTGCATTCTGCCTGCCGTGCAGATGTGGCATCTACATGCCGCCCTGTTGTTTCCACCGTGTGGACACCTGGAGCAAGGGCGAGAAGTTGGCGGTGGCAGGAGCTTCGGCTCCCATGGCAGCGACAGCAGGGGTTGGGACTGGCATCCCCCTCAGTCACTGCTACAGCCACTAGTCCTTGCTGAAACAGAAGACTGAAGGCCCCCCAAAAAGATGGCTGTAGCAGTGCCAGACCGGAGGACAGGACAGCGGCGGGGGGACCAGCAGCGATGGATCGAGAGGCGAGGGCGAGTATAGCACTTACACAGCAGTGCATCACAGGAAAGGCGCAATACATGCGCTTTACCTGCAGTAAACCTGGCGCGTTGTGGCTGCGCACTGATGTGAATGGGCCGCGTTTTCTGGCCGTTTTTATAAGTGACACAAACGGCCAGGTGTGAAAGAACCTGACCTACGATTTACTTATTAGCATGCTGTTTCCATGTTTCCTATATTCCTGTGTGTCAGCTGAGGCCTGAGTAAAAACTACTGACTACAAATCCCAGAATCTTTCCAGTGTAAAAAGGGAGCTTATCAGCAGCTTTGACTACATCAAGAAGCATTAATCACTTCCCCAGGTGAGAACGCTGCCAGATACATTTTAGCTACTGGAACACAAGTATATGATCCCTCCGATCAGAAAGAGTCCTCCCTTAGGAAAGCCCAACGTGCTAATTTTTGGAATTTGTATATTGTTGCTGTGCCAAAATGATGTCATCAAAGTGCTGAGCTTATCTAACAAGGTTTTATTTTATTATGGTAGCAAATGTGTTTTACGGAAGCAGTTTTACTACCTGGGACGGGGGATCCAGAATGCCGGAGTGTATCGGTAGAAGCCCCCCATATCGGCCAGTAAAACATACTTCCTCCCAGTCCTCATGCGCAGGCTCTCGTCCAATCAGAGCTGTTTGTGGTGCATACGTAATGTTCGTCACAAGGCTCTGTTTGTGGCAATCAGGAGTGCAGGCAGCCGCGTCCCCAGCCTATCCGAATGGCATGGAGCAGGAGCATACACAGCCCAAAGATGCTGGGTATGCATCCCAATTTGGCAGCCAGGGCCTGCCGCGCTGAGTTTTGTTCTGCTTTAAGGATGAATACTGAAAGTCCATTTTTGGGTTTTAGGCAGTGGTTTAAAGTGGACCAAAAACCAGGATTTTGACTTTCCTGGACTTTGGTCCTTTCCCCTTACTTGTGTGAAACCCCCCCCCAGATCGCTGATGCCAACTCACCTCTTCCCGGCCCTACGGCGCATGCTTGGCCGCTCATCCAATCAGCGCGCTCGGAGCCGCTGATGTCACGAGTACGACCACATCCCCCCGCTACCCTCACATCGGCCATTAACAAATGCCTGACGCAGGCACACGCCCTGCTAGAGGGATAGCGGAGATGCGGCCTGCGCATGCACTGGGAAACAAGGCAAGTATATGGGCGACCTGGAGGGTTTCACACAGCGGGGCATCCCGATTTTGAAAGCCGGTGCACAGCAATAAAGGCTCATTGAAGGAGAGACCATGCATGCACCATTGCAGTGGAGAATTGAATTGGGAGTAACACAAACTGGGATGCCCCTTTAAAATAGACCACAACCGGGGACGTTTTGGTCCGCTTTAATCCTATTGGGCAGCACTGTACCAGGGGAGTACTAATTGGCACCATACCCATAAAGCACCGTACATCAAAAGCAGGGCGCTAATTGGTTCTATACCCATACAGCACTGTGAAGGGCGCTAATTGGCTCTATACAGCACTGTGAAGGGTGCTAATTGGCTCTATACAGCACTGTGCAGGGTGCTAATTGGCTCTATACAGCACTGTGCAGGGCGCTAATTGGCTCTATACCCATACAGCACTGTGCAGGGCGCCAATTGGCTCTATACAGCACTGTGCAGGGCGCTAATTGGCTCTATACCCATACAGCACTGTGCAGGGCGCTAATTGGCTCTATACCCATACAGCACTGTGCAGGGCGCTAATTGGCTCTATACCCATACAGCACTGTGCAGGGCGCTAATTGGCTCTATACCCATACAGCACTGTGCAGGGCGCTAATTGGCTCTATACCCATACAGCACTGTGCAGGGCGCTAATTGGCTCTATACCCATACAGCACTGTGCAGGGCGCTAATTGGCTCTATACCCATACAGCACTGTGCAGGGCGCTAATTGGCTCTATACAGCACTGTGCAGGGCGCTAATTGGCTCTATACAGCACTGTGCAGGGCGCTAATTGGCTCTATACAGCACTGTGCAGGGCGCTAATTGGCTCTATACAGCACTGTGCAGGGCGCTAATTGGCTCTATACAGCACTGTGCAGGGCGCTAATTGGCTCTATACAGCACTGTGCAGGGCGCTAATTGGCTCTATACAGCACTGTGCAGGGCGCTAATTGGCTCTATACAGCACTGTGCAGGGTGCTAATTGGCTCTATACAGCACTGTGCAGGGTGCTAATTGGCTCTATACCCATACAGCACTGTGCAGGGCGCTAATTGGCTCTATACAGCACTGTGCAGGGTGCTAATTGGCTCTATACCCATACAGCACTGTGCAGGGCGCTAATTGGCTCTATACAGCACTGTGCAGGGCGCTAATTGGCTCTATACAGCACTGTGCAGGGCGCTAATTGGCTCTATACAGCACTGTGCAGGGTGCTAATTGGCTCTATACCCATACAGCACTGTGCAGGGTGCTAATTGGCTCTATACCCATACAGCACTGTGCAGGGCGCTAATTGGCTCTATACAGCACTGTGCAGGGCGCTAATTGGCTCTATACAGCACTGTGCAGGGCGCTAATTGGCTCTATACAGCACTGTGCACCAATAGCAGGGCACTAATTGGCTCTATACAGCACTGTGCAGGACGCTAATTGGCTGTTCCCAAGCACCCGGCAGAGAGACCTAGCGACCTAGCGTTTAAAGTTCTTCCCCTCGGGCCAGGTCCCCTTTAAAAATGAATCCCATAATATATGACCAGGCTGTACTGAGCCCTCGTGTTATGAGCCGCAGCTCTTACTCTGTGTGACCCGCACACCCCAACACACCCGCCCAGGACTCACCCCGCTCACTGAGCCCGCCAGCCGCTGCTCACAGCAACATCCCTCACGCTCCTCCCAGCTCTGTTCCCGGGGGCTCATGGGAGATGTAGTCTACAGCTCTCTCTGAGCCCGCTGTGTGTGTCAACGTCCATACTACAATGCCCAGCATGCATTGCGCTAGATACGCCTTATCGTCGATTTAAAAGCAGCATGTTTCCGCTCTTGTAAGGTGACAGCTACATAGATAGACAATGCTATAAGTTGATAGAATAGACTTGTGAATGAAAGTGTATGAAAACTCAATGAAAAGAATTACAAGAAAAAAAAATGTGTGGTGTAGTTCAGTAAACAGGTACAGAACTAATTTTGACCTTGTTAAATATGTGTCCCTATGCAAGACGTATGGGTCCAGTGCCACGCCCCTACCCTCAGGTGAGAGAGAGGAAAATGGATGTTTAGAAGAGGAGAATAAAGGAAAGGGTGTGGCTTTGTTTTACTGCCTCCACATTGGACAAAATAAAAGCAAACTCAAGACCACTGCCAGGGCCGGCGTCAGCACCTGGCAAGGCGGGGCAGCTGCCGGGGACCCCCCAACCTCCAGGGGGCCCACTGACATGGCCAGACTTTGGGGAGTGTGACGGCACATGACCTGCGGCGGACTGGGAGGTGACCGCCACAGCTGGTGCCCAACTTCTCGAATGCAGGGTTCCACACAACGGGGCATCCTGATTTAGATTCCAGGGGAGGAAGTGCTGGGTTTTGTTCTGCTTTTAAGTTGTCCCCCCCCCAGCTGATTTCCTATCCCTGGAGCATCCCAATCTATGATACCCTACTGTGTGAAACCTCCTGGGATCACTGGCATACTCACTATGCAAGCAATTCCACCCCTGAGTTTTGGTCCGCTTTACAGGGGCATCTCAATTTGTTTGTGAAACTGTGAAATAACCCCCCTGGATTGGCCGTTAACTCAAACTGGCGATCCCACATCATTCACCAGTTTGAGGAAAGTAATGACCAAGGGGGGGGGGGGGGGGGGGGGGCATCCAAACTCATCCAAACTTTCTTTCTTCTTTCTGTCTATTTTTTTCTGTCAGTCCTTCTATTCTTTCTTTTCTTCTATTCTCTTTCATTCATTCTTTCTTCCATCTATTTTTTTGTTTCTTTCTTTCATCTGTTCGTTCTGCTATTCCTATTTTTTCCCTGGCTCATGCACATTCATCTGTTGAGCCCCATTGGCCGCCAGTGATAATGTGATGCTGCTGTTGCTAAGTGACAGATGCATAAGCAGAGATGCCAACCTTGCAGACCAGTTTACAGGGCGTGGTAGGGATGTGGTTTAGGGATGTGGCTTATTCACAGGCTTCTAAGGAACAAATGGCAATTTGCAGGTAAATAAGGGTTGAAAATCTATAATGCTTACACACGGGCAGGCTGCTTCATTACTAACACCAGGTACCAGCAGATGAGCGTCTGTACAGCGGCGCTAAGAGCGACCGCTAGCGGTCGCTGTGATCGGCCGCGAGGCGCTATTACAGAGCGCCACAGCCGCTGTAGTAACATGGCCGGCATTGATGAATTTGATGTGTGAGTCGCTATAACACCAGTACAGCGCTATATGGGAGCGAATGGTAGCGGCTGGTCAGTGTGATCGACTCAAACCATATTCATAAAAAAAACAGCCTCACACAGCGCCGGCGCTCAAAATTGTGTCGCTGTAGCCCAGAGCACCAGAAGCTGTGTGATTAAAGTCTGTTTTTGAACACATATCCACTAGTAACAAAGCGAAAACATATGGAATTATATTGTTATTACATTGTGACATTAACACTTTAATACCAGACCTGTAATGACAATTCTGCTTAAAAATCTAAAAAGTTTTCAAAAATGACTTTTAATATGCCAGGAGAGGTCACACAATGATTTGACAAAAAAAAAAAAAAAAAAGAAAACCCTGTTTAAAGAGAAGAAAAGGAACGTCCATTGAAATGTATGGGAGAGCGACAGGTAGAGACAGGTAATACCAGGTGATCTGGAAGCCAAAGCGTCGGCGGTATACGCTGAGCTGCCTGTAAACATGAGATGCTACATGGCGCTGTTAGTGATAGTTGATAAATGTGGTATTGCGTACAGTGCCCGGCGGTCACCATTCGCTACCTGTCGCTACGAGGCGCTGCCTGACACTATCCCTTAATGAATAAACCCCTAATTCTGTCCATACTCTTCACTATTACAGTAACTGACACAAGTAAAGCAAGTGGGAAATACCACTTTAAGTGGACCAACACCCAGCCCGATCGGCCCGGGAATCTATAAAATTCCCGGGCCGATCGAATCCCTCCCCGCGGGGCATCCAAAATCGGGATGCCCCACTGTGTGAAACCCCCCAGGACGCCGGTAAACCTTACCTGATTCCCGGTGCAATGGCGCATGCATGGCCCGCATCTCGCGCTTCTCTCTAGCATGGCGCCTGTTAGAGGGAAGCGCGAGATGCGGCCGCCAGCCACTTTAAACACCCAGGATTTTGACTATCCTGGGTTTTGGTCCACTTCGGTGGGGCACCCCGCTGTGTGAAACCCCCCAGAACGCCCGGAAACTCACCTCTCCCCGCTCCCACGTGACCGCTGCAGCCAATCCCCGCCGCCGGACAAGCGGGAGGCAGCGACGGACAAGCAGAGCGCGTCCGCCGCCGCCTCCCGCGCGTCCCTCTTACGGGGAGTGCCCCCGCGCCGGCCATTCACAAACAGCCAGAGCGGGAGCGCGCCCTGCTAGAGGGACGCGCGGGAGGCGGCGGCAGGTGCGCCGCTGGAACGGGGAGAAGGTAGGATTGTGGGCATCCTGGGGGGTTTCACCCCGTGGCACATACCAATTTCGGATGCCCCGCGGGGAGGGATCTGATCGGCCCGGGAATCCTATAGATTCCCGGGCCGATCCCCCCTGGGTGTTGGTCCACTTTAAGGTTGTAATTTTGTCTATTATTGGGGTTCATTTTACCTTTTTATGCCCAGTTAGTGGACCCCCAGTAATTTCTAAGTGGAGGGCCACTTTAAAGTGACCCTTTATGAGTGGGGGATGCCCTGCCACACATATTCTGCAGCTGGACACCCAAGAATGGGCAGAGGCTTTGCCTTTACTTACAGCTATCGAGGTTTGCGGGACAGGCTACCACAGTGCTGTGCTTCTATTGCCCTCGCAAACCCTGCTGATCACTGGTGGTTACATGGGCCAGTAGAATAGGACAGGGGGATAAGGACATAGGTAAGTACCTGAGCCTGATCATGGGCTTCCAGCTGTGCAGGAGAACCCCCCCCCCTTTCCTCTGCCCCATCAAATCATTGGTGGAGTAAGAGCAGATGTCTCCAGATATCAAATGAAATATGCAGACTGCTGGCTTTCCACCCTATAATTCATGCAGAGTGCTCACCAGAGATCACAGAAATTAAAGCAGACCAATACATTTTTGATCCACTTAGAATGTGTCCTTGGGGGAAGCCTGATTAGGGATGCCCCACAGTATAAATCTCTAGGGAACCCCATCATGCAGCATACTCACCACTTCCAGGATTCCGAGGTGATCAAATGTGGCATCAAGCAGTGCTACAGTCACCACACTGTTCCTCCAGTTCCAAGGCTGACAGGGGATCCCTGCCACACCCTAAGGGCAAATCTAACCAACCAGACACTGAAAGGAGTCAGAGGCAGCCAATAGTAAGGGGCTGGGTGGCCAGCCAATCATCTAGTGGCACCTGCCAGCCAATAGCACAAGGGTTAAACCGGACCTTCACCCTGAATAAGAGTATATGTCCCCCCCCCCACCCTATACATACCGATTGCTCACATTAAAAATCATTCTACCTGCATCTACAGCATTTTCTGAGCCTTCAAACATCCAAGATGGCAGAACATGGAGTCTCAGGCTGCCTGGAAATAGGAAATGTCTTCTGACTGTGTCACTCTGCATTCTGAGATTGTTGTCCTTTTCCTGACCCCAGCTCTGCTCTGTTTGTACAAAGAACAGCTATAGCCCACCCCCCTGCACTTTTGCCCCCTCTCTTCTCCTCAGTATGTGATGCTTCTGTGGCGAAATAGAGGCGCCCGAGTCCTGAACAGAGTTACAGCCCAGTGGGGGAAAGAAAAATAAGTTAGTGACTAAAAACATAAACTATATTAATTTTAGGTGCTGGGGATTTTTTTTTTGAGGGATTTGGACTTTTCATTAAATGATGCTGAAGGTCCAGTTTAAAGATCTCAGTCAGCCAATCAGTGGCGAGAAGGAAGAGATTCCTATTTTGCAGGGCGATTTCATAGTTTGACAGGGTGAAGGGAGGTATAAAGCGGGTGAGTCGCTAAAAAAAACGGGTGCCTTGACATCTCTGCATAAGTGAGAGTATTATACACAGACAGGATCTATTTTAGGGGCTTACGGTGAACAGACATCACAATTTGGGTGGCAGAGGAAATAAAATGGACCTGTCATCCTTTTTTACTTTAAAACGGACCAAAACACATGTAGGCCTGCTCTGGAGTCCAGCGTCAAATTACAGCTTGCCGTTGGGGTTTCCTGATGCGGGATGCCCCGCTGTGTGAAACCCCTGGGTTGACCCAATAGTCTCCTCAATCCAGCAATTCTGCGGCACAATCACAGGCCGGTGCTGGTATCCCCTGCACCTCTCTATTCACTGTTCACCCTGCACCTCTCTATTCACTGTTCACCCTGCACCTCTCTATTCACTGTTCACCCTGCACCTCTCTATTCACTGTTCACCCTGCACCTCTCTATTCACTGTTCACCCTGCACCTCTCTATTCACTGTTCACACCCTCACCAGGCATATCTGAATGACTGTCGACAGGTGCGCACAGCCTAGGGCAGCGGCCCAGGGGAGTTGGCCAACAGCCTATTAAAGTGGACCAAAACCCAGGATTTTGACTATCCTAGGTTTTGGTCAACCCCCCCCCCCGGGGCACCCCGATTGGGGGTGACCCGTTATGTGAAACCCCCCAGATCTCCCGAATAAACTCACCTCACCGTGGTCCTACGGCGCATGCGCTCGCCCAATCAGCGCACTCAGAGCTGCTGAGCTATGCACGTCTAAGAGACGTCTTAGCTCAGCGGCCACATCTCGTGCTTCCCTCTAACAGCACACGCCCAGCTAGAGGGATAGCGGGGGTGCGGCCCGCGCATGCGCCGTTGGACCGGGATTAAGGTAAGTGTAGCCGGCAACCTGGGGGGGTTTCACACAACGATTTTGGATGCCCCGTCGGGAGGGAATGGATCAGCCCGGGAATCTTATAGATTCCTGTGCCGATCCTGCTGGGTTTTGGTCCACCTCCCCGGGGCACCCCGATCGCGGCAGCCCCACTATGTAAAACCCCCCAGAACGCCCAGATCAACTCACCTCATCCCGCTCCTACGGCGCATGCGCTGCCCCTCGTCCAATCAGCGCACTCGGAGCCGCTGAGCTATGCGCGTCAAAGCTCTAACAACATTTGTGAATGGCCGGCGCGGGCACAGGCCCTGCTAGAGAGAAGCGCGAAATGCTGCCGCGGCCCGCGCATGCGCCGTTGTACCGAGATCCAGGTAAGGTTTGCGGGCGTCCTGGGGGGTTCACATATCAGGGCATCCCGATTTTGGATGTCCCACAGAGAGGGAATGGATCGGCCTGGGAATCTTATAGATTCCCGGGCCGATCCTGCTGGGTTTTGGTCCACTTTAATATGCAAGGTAAGAAATACAGATCAAAACCCAGGAGAGTGAAAACCCTTAGTTTAGGTCTGCTTAGAATTGCTTGATATCAGCTTTGTACAGTGCAATTTTTCCCCATTCCTCTCTACAAAACTGATTAAGCTCCTTGAGGCTGCAAGATGGTTTATTGAAATTCCTTTATTTAGGTCTAGCCACACATTTTCTATTGCGTTGACATTTGGACTCTGATTTGACAACTTCAGTACTTTAATTAACAGTCATTTATTATTATTAATTAATTAAATTAATTAAAACTTCCAGAGAGTCTAAAATATGGAATGGCTGGGTAAAAGTCTTTCTCAGGGGCATCATGGATTGGGATACCCTGCAATGAGAAACCCTTGGTTCGGTAATATATTCTCCCCTGGCACCCCTCCATCTGTTGTGCACAAAGACACCCACATGGTATATCTAAACGGCTGTTGGTGGGGGGGCACAGCCTGAGGGAGTTGCCCGGAAATTAGTGCTGATTGGACGAGAGCCTGTGCATGTGCCATGGGGTATGGAGTGGGGTAATAAAGGACCAAAACCCACTGAGCCCAGCCCTAGAGTCTAAAAGACTGGAGGGTTGGGTGAAAGCCTTCATCAGTGGCATCCCGGTTTGGGAAGCCCTTGTGTGCGAAACCCCTGGTGGGTGCACAAAGCCAGAGGAGAGCGGGCAGCGGGAGGTGCCCAGCAGCCGTTTTATTCAGCATTTATTGCCAACATTACTATGCACTGCAATTAGTGCTGATTGGAGGAGAGTCTGCGCATGTGCCATGGGGTAAGAAAGTGGCGATTCCATTTAACTTTTGTTAAAGTAGTATTTTATAATGGACCAAACGCCAGGATTTGGCATATCCCGGGGTTTGGCCTGTGTCACTGGAGCATCGCAGTTTTGTAAAACTATTCAAATCACTAATATTCTGATCTAATTGGCGATCCCATAGCACATGCGCAGCTCTCCTCCAATCAGATATCCCAAACTGTGCATATGAGTGAGCAAAAAAGGCAACCTAAATGGCAGGATGGCCACATTGGAGCATCCCAAATTGTGATGGGAGATTTCTGCCAAAGTTGTATCTACTAGAACAGGGGTACTCAACTACTTCTTGTAAAGGTCTATATACAGGCATCCGGTGAGAGGTGCAGATCCGGGCTCGGGCTGTCAGGGGTGGATAGTTAGAAGTCTGCGAACTGGGGGGGGGGGGGGGGGGGGTATAGATTCCACATTCGAAACTAAAAAAGGCCGGGATGGATGGGGCAGAACTGGGCGGGCATGAGTGGATGGGGCAGAGCTGGGGGGAGACAGGAATGGATAGGGATCAAATTGATGGGGCAAAGCTGGGGGAAAGGAATGGATGGGGCAAATCTGGGGGGACAGGAATGGATGGAGATGGGATTGTTGGGGCAAAGCTGGGGCACAGGAATGGATGGAACTGAGCTGGGGGGGGGGCAGGAATGGATGGGGCTGAGCTGGGGGGAAAGGAATGGATGGGGATGGGATTGATGGGGCAAATCTGGGGGACAGGAATGAATGGGGCTGAGCTGGGGGGGGGGGGGGGCAGGAATGGAGGGGGATGGGATTGATGGGGCAAAGCTGGGGGACAGGAATTGATGGAGCTGAGCTGGGGACAGGAAAGGATGGGGATGGGATTTATGGGGCAAAGCTGGGGGGCAGGATAGGATGGGGCTGAGCTGTGTGTACAGAAATGGATGGGGATGGGATTGTTGGGGCAAAGCTGGGGGATTGTAATGGATGGGGCTGAGCTAGGGGGACTGTAATGGATGGGGCTGAGCTAGGGGGACAGGAATGGGATTGATGGGGCAAAGCTGGGGGACAGGATAGGATGGGGCTGAGCTGTGTGGACAGAAATGGATGGGGATGGGATTGTTGGGGCAAAGCTGGGGGATTGTAATGGATGGGGCTGAGCTAGGGGGACTGTAATGGATGGGGCTGAGCTAGGGGGACTGTAATGGATGGGGCTGAGCTGGGGGGACAGGAATGGATGGGGCTGAGCTGGGGGACAGGAATGGGATTGATGGGGCAAAGCTGGGGGACAGGATAGGATGGGGCTGAGCTGTGTGGACAGAAATGGATGGGGATGGGATTGTTGGGGCAAAGCTGGGGGATTGTAATGGATGGGGCTGAGCTAGGGGGACTGTAATGGATGGGGCTGAGCTAGGGGGACTGTAATGGATGGGGCTGAGCTAGGGGGACTGTAATGGATGGGGCTGAGCTGGGGGGACAGGAATGGATGGGGCTGAGCTGGGGGAACAGGGTGGATGGGGCAGAGCTGGGGGATGAGATGGCAGGACAGGGATAGATGGGGCTGAGCTGGGGGATGAGATGGCAGGACAGGGATGGATGGGGCAGAGCTGGGGGATGAGATGGCAGGACAGGGATGGATGGGGCTGAGCTGGGGGGGCAGGGATGGATGGGGATGGGATTGATGGGGCAAATCTGGGGGATAGGAATGGATGGGGCTGAGCTGGGGGAACAGGGTGGATGGGGCAGAGCTGGGGGATGAGATGGTGGGACAGGGATAGATGGGGCTGAGCTGGGGCAGCGGGACAGGATTGGATGGGGCAAAGAGACCGAGAAACAAAGTTTGTGTGCACCTTGCAATGCCACTTCCTGCCCTTGCAGTATTCCATATTGCAATGCTTGGTGCAGTGGCAGGGAGACTACAGAAGCACTACATCGCCGATTAAGTAAAGGGGGCAGCGCTGAGCACGGCAACACAGAAGCAACTGAGTGCAAGGCTGTCAGGGCAGGGGTCCAGAAATTTGGCACCGAGGTCCACATTCGGACCCCGGTCCGCCAGTTGAGTACTACTGTACTAGAAACTGAATTGCAGAGGTAGATGCAGTTTATATGTATCGCATCGCTCCCTTTGAAGATATAGATTTTCCCTCTGGAATATAAGAGACTATTGCAGTGGATCAGCATAAAGGTGTAAACTTTGTAGCGTTGCAGTTCCTCCCATTCAGACATAACTCACATCAGGATGAAGCGCGGCTCTCCATGTGCCAGTGTAGTTAAAATAATATATTTGTCTATGTAGCTTCCCAGGAAAACATCGAGCACTTTTATGGCAAATAGAAAGTGTTGTGCGCTTGTACGGCGGGCGGCCGCTGGGAATTAGCGAGACGCGCTGAGCTAGCAGTGAATAATGTCTACCTGCTCCAGATAAATAATAGTTAATCCACATCTAGTAGAGACAAGGGATGCAAATAGAATCCAGAAGTAGCTGCTGCCCATTGTTTTGTCCACGTCTCTCAAGGACATTCCCTGACTTGTCTCCTTCTTGAATTACAGATTCACAAAAAAAAAAAATATGTCTACTGTAGACGGCACTAAATGAAGTCGTAAACATGAGCGATATATGACACGCCCAAATAAAGGATCTTATATTTACATAAAATTCAGCCCAAATCTCCACTGCTTCATGATTTTCATTAAATTTTGGTTAAATTGTTGTTTTGGTCAATCTTTTGTTGAAGGCTGCTCAACAGACACCAGGAGCCAGGCTCAGACTGGCCCACTGAGGAAGCGGGGAATCCCCCTGTGGGGCCTCTGATCCAAGCTCAACCTCCCCTCCCGCACCATTCTCAAAGGGCCTCCCTGCTCTGGTTCACGCAGGGGCATATTAGGGTTGATTCAGAGCCCCTTTCTCATCATTTTTATAGAGGTCTTGCTACCAAACGAAAAATCATGCAAAAATGAAAACATTTTACACTAAAGTTCTCGCAGAAAAAAGGCTTTGCTGAATCAGACGAGGGGAAAAAATGAACGAGAATGGAAATATTCACGCAAAAAGAAGGTGAGAAAGGGGCTCTGAATCAACCCTATTGTGTGCAAACCTTGGCTGGAGACTAGCGCGGCCACTTGCAGGGGGGGCCTGGGGTTACTGTTACGGTTGAAAATAAAGTGGAGGATTTGACATGCACTCTGTATATAAAGAGGACCAAAACCCACGCCCCAACGGCCCTGAAATCTATAAGATTCCCTCCCCCCAGGGCATCCAGAATTGGGATGCCCCGCTGTGCGAAACCCCCCAGGTCTCCCGGAAACTCGCCTTCTTTCCTGGTCCAATGGCGCATGTGCGAGCTGTGGCCACATCCCTGCTAGCCCTTTAGCAGGGCGCGTACCCGCCCCAGGCATTTGTGAATGGCTGTCGCAGGAACGCTCCCTGTTAGAGGGTAGCGGGGGATGCGGCCGCCAGCGCGCTTGGATCTGCTTGAATTAGATGAGTTTCTGGACGAAGGGGCTTGAGCGGCTTTGAGCACGCTGATTGGACAAGCGGCCGCGCAAGCGTCGTAGACCTGGGAAGAGGTAAGCTTGTTCAGGCGACCCCTGGGGAGTTTCACACAGCAAGGACCAAAACCCAGGATAGTCAAAATCCTGGGTTTCGGTCCACTTTAAGGTAAAAAATAAAAACCGTTTACACCTGGTGCTGAATCACCACCTACAATGGGGGCCTTGCTAGAGATTAGGTGAAGCAGGTTCAACTCTGGGGGCACATTTGGGTGTGAATTGGCATGTGTATTTCTGTGAGCTGATTGGACAAGAGTGTCCTATGTGTCGCAGGACCGGGAAGAGGTGAGTTTGTTCGGGAAACCTGGGGGGATTCACACTGTGAGGAACCCCTGATCGGGGTGCCCCGGAGGCAAGAACCAAAACCCAGGATAGTCAAAATCCTGGGTTTTGGTCCACTTTAAAACGATTGACCACCCATGTAAGAAAACAAAAGGGTACGCATGCGTTTCGACTTATCCAATCATGGCAACTTCCCCAGCTCACGTTTCCCAACATCAGGCACAAGAGCACTACTATGCCCTCTTCATTCACTACAATGCCAAGGTGAGCGTGTCAGGCCTCTGCACACCCCCTGCATTGCAATGAATGGAGAGGGCGTGGCAGTGCTTCTGGGACTGATGGCAGGGGTGTGAGCCCCACTGTCAGGCCAATGTATAATGTATAATCCAAGACCTGGGTGAGGGGTCACTCAGACTGTTTGGGTATTCCCGTTTTATGGGGGGGTTCTGTTTGTAGTACTTCCTTCTTTGAAGTCAAAGGTCTTTGAAGCAGTAGGATGTGCTGTCTCTGCACCCACCATAAAACCAGAACTCAGATAAGAGACCTGGGAGAGAAATGCCCTCACCAGGTGGGGCCAGAGGGGAGGGGTGAAGCTTTTCCCGCCAAAGTTTAGCTAATAAAACCTAATGCTAAGGACATTCTAGGTCAGAAACCTAAAGAGAAACCTAAATCAGAAAGCTGGGTCATGCTGGACATAAGATTTTAAGCAACCACTGGATACTCACTCACAAGGACTGCTACGCCATTATACTGTAAGGACTTTCTTTTTATTTGCTGAACTTGTCTTACTGTACTCTTATGTATTTTTGTACCTGTATGTCATTTGTTTCTGTATATTACATCTAGCACTGTGATACCTTTTATCAGATTAAATGTTGAATTAATCAGCTCTGGCCTTTGATCTCTAAATATATGAGCTCACCTTTCTGAAAGAAGCTCTGGTGAAACACGTTTATCAAAGGGTTAATTTGGTGACTTGCTGGGACTAGTAGTGCATGCCCAGGGGTCTGGTGGCTTCAACCCTTGCACCATCACATTCTCTCTAGCGTCTTGGCTGGGCTGATAGAGTGTGATTATGACACCCACGCTGATTCATTGCCAACTGATAGGGCCCCCAGGCGGAGCAGCATGTGATCCAATGATTGGACTGATCAACTGCCGGGAACAAAATGCAATCAAGTACCCTTTTGTTTTTGTTACAGCCCTTTAATTTTGGGATGCTAAAAGGGGACCTGGGGCTGGGAAGGGTGGTCCATGCACATGATGAGGGGGCAGCCAAGGGTGTGGGACTTTTTTTTTACACTTGTGAAGCACGATCTGACTGAGCAAAAGGGGCGCAGGCACCAAAAAGTGCCTAGGGAGGCATGAACACCAAGTACGGCCCTGGGTTCACATGATGATAAGAGCCCCAATATGGCTATTGAACAACACGATCAATGGTCTTTTATTTTAGGACCTTTGTAGAGATTTTTTATTGAAACTGATCGAAGGTAAGTATATGATTACAGACGTTTCACAAATGAGGGTAATCTGTAACCCCGCTGAGTGACTCCAGACTCCAGAGCTTACTTAATAGGGTTTTTCTTTGCTTTATATGACCAATAAATATAATTAATGCGGACTAATACCCCTTTTGGTTGTTGGGCCACATTGTGACAGTTGCGCCCCCCCCCCCCTCTCTGAGGATACACCCATTTCACTTCCCCATGCAAAATATGGCCCTTCTATTGGCCGCTCGCCACTCCGGTGGTCCTTGTATCAGTTGGCAGACCATGTGACCACCGTAGGGATGTGACCACCGCCAATCGTAGGGATGGATTTTATCAGGGGGATCACGATGGAGGTAAGTAAAGTGGGGATGTATGGGCTGGGGGGGTTTCAAGCAATCTTAATGCCCCCTGCAACTGTCACAATGCGATCCAGCACCCTTTTGCGAGCACTTTAAATACAATGAAAGTAAATGCAAAGAGATGATAAAAAAACAATCTAACCAATTAATTAAGCAATTAAGTAATTTAATTAAGCAATGAAGTTACGTTTATTGCTCACACACAGCAATACCAAGCAGATTATGCAGTAACATTCTCACAAAGCATATTGACTTCTTATAACAGCCAGTACCCTGGGGGCCGCATGAGTGTTTCGCTCCATGGGCGGAGTCTAAGCTAGCTGACTGTGGGTTTAAAGTGGACTAACACCCAGGGGTGATCTATAAGATTCCCGGGCCGATCACCTCTCACACCGCGGGACATCCGAGATCGGGATGTCCCGCGGGGTGAACCCCCCCTGAACACCCCAAATCCACCTACCTGGTCTTCCGCCTCCTCCCTCGCGCCCCTCTAGGCGTGCGCGTGCCCGCGCCGGCCGTCTCTGAATGGCCGGCGCGGGCGCGCACACGTCAAGAGTGACGCGCGGGAGGCGCCGACGGGCAAGCTGTGTTAGACACTTACCTTATCGCCGTTCCTGGTCCCGCGGCGCGTTGCCGGGTGGCTCCCACCGGGCTGCGGCCCGACGGTCCCCGGGTCTGCCAGCTCCTCGGCACCGTCGCGGGGATCAGGGGCTGGCGGTGCAGGACGCCGTGGGTGGCCGCGTCGCAGGCCGCTCCGCGCGGCTGCGCGGCCCTGCGGCTCTCCCCTCTGACTCGGCGCTTCCCCCTCCTGGCGGGGGCGCGCCCGATCCTCAACGTGCTCGCGCGCGCGCACGAGCACGTCTGCTTTATGCCTCCCGGCGGCGCTTCCCCCAGCGCGCCCGCCGGGGGCGAGTTTGAATTGTCCAATCTGTGGCTGGTTCCTGGGATCGGACCCAGGGACTGGTCGGCCTGTCTGGCCTGGGCCATCCAGCTCCTGGGACCGATCCCATTTCCTTGTATGCACCAATCAGTTTGTTTCCCTCCATTTTCCCCTTTTCCCAATGGCCAGTGTTCCCTATAAAGTTGTACTGCTCCAGTATCCCAGTGCCCGTTATAGCTTCTGGGTTCTGGATGTGTGTTGCTGTACCTTAGTGAAGAATTTGGATTTGGATTTGGACCTCGACTATTCTTGCTAGCTGCCTGCCCTGACCTCCTGCTTTGCCTGACCACTCTCTTGCCTGACCCTCCTGTACCTCGCCTGTGACCTCCTGGACTTGACCTTGGCTACCCTCGACCATTCTTTGTTATCTCCCTTGGATACCTCGCCTGTGACCTCCTGGTTTGACCTCGGCCTGATTTACGGACTTTCGCACCCGGCATCCTCATTCGGGATTCCCTGCCAAACACCAAGCTGCACCTTAAGCTATTATCCTTTGCGCCTGTTAAGTCCTGGGGGCAACCGACTGGGAGAGGCATTACCCGTGTCTCCTACAAGCGGGGGCTTGTCTATAGGCGGAAGTGGCGGTGGAGATTGGGGGATACTGGCTTAAGACAGACGGGTGTTTGGTACAGTCCTGACATTATAACGGGCCAGAAAGAAGAATGGACCAAATTCTGGAGCAGGTGCAGGCCCTGACTGCGGCGGTGGAGCACCTGGCTCATCGAGTTGCGGCCCAGGAGAACCGTCCTACTCCGATTGTCCCCACTTCTCAGGGGACTCCGGCCGCAATGACTGTGGAACCCAAGATCCCGCTCCCTGAAAAATTTTTTGGCGATAGGGCAAAATTTGCCAATTTCCGGGACTCTTGTAAACTATACTTCCAGCTTCGCCCGGTTTCCTCAGGCTCACAGGAACAAAAGGTGGGCTTGATTATGTCCCTGTTGCATGGAGACCCTCAGTCCTGGGCCTTCAGCCTATCAGCTCAGGACCCCATCCGCCAGTCGGTGGATAGTTTCTTCGCTGCAATGGAGGTCCTTTATGATGATCCTGACAAAGGGGCCTCAGCTGACGCTAAGTTACGTACCCTCCGCCAGGGACGCCGTCCACCCGAAGACTACTGTTCCGAATTCCGGCGTTGGGCAGTTGACTCACGTTGGAACAATCCTGCCCTCTGCGGCCAATTCCGACTAGGTCTGGCTGACTCTATCAAGGACACCCTGGTGAACTACCCGGAACCCCAGACTCTGGATGGATTGATGCATTTGGCCATCCGCATTGATCGCCGGCTCCGGGAAAGGCGCCTAGAGAAAGGATCACATCCTGAATCAGCTGCAAAATCTGAGGCTCTAGTCGCTCAACCTGCAGAAGAGCCTATGCAGCTAGGTGCCACCAGGCTCACCGAAGGCGAGAGACGACGACGCCTATCCGAGGGGCTCTGTCTTTACTGTGGTGGGACCGGCCACATGGTTAGACTTTGCCCAAAGAAACCGTCGGGAAACTTCAGAGCCTAGGGGGTTTCGAGGGGGCCCTCCTAGGCTGTAAGGTATCTCCTCAAGTATCGTCTCCAGTTTTCGTCCCAGTTCAGTTTATGATTGGAGCAGCTGGGAATTTCCTAGACTCTGATCTAGCTCAGACTCTAGGAATTATGGTACAGATCTTGCCAACTCCTATCCGGGTTTCAGCCATTGATGGCACTCCAGTGGCCGGGGGGTTAGTTCGGTTCCAATCACCTCCTATGCAAATCAGAGTAGGAGCCAGTCATTCTGAGGTTATCAGGTTCCTGATTTTGAGCATGCCTGGTACTCCTTTGATTTTGGGGTTGCCATGGCTGCAGGAGCATAATCCTCAAATTGATTGGGTTTCGGGGCAAATTACCAAGTGGGGACACCAGTGTTTCCGGAACTGCCTGGAATTTCCCCTCAGGGTCACGCACCTACTCCCTATTGGGATTCCAACTCCATATCTGGAGTTTGCTGATGTTTTTTCAGAAAAGGCAGCAGACAAACTTCCTCCCCATAGACCTTGGGACTGCCCAATAGAACTGCTCCCTGGTACGATGCCTCCCAGAGGGAGAATATTTAATCTGACCCGAGCGGAAACCCTTGCCATGCGGGAATATATCGCCGAGAACTTAGAAAAAGGGTTTATTCGGCCTTCATCTTCCCCAGCAGGGGCAGGGTTTTTTTTTGTGGAGAAAAAGGATGGGGGACTTCGCCCCTGTATCGATTACCGGGGCTTAAATAACATCACGGTAAAAAATAAGTATCCCCTACCGCTTATTGAGGGACTCTTTACTCAGGTGGTTGGGGCGCAGGTCTTCTCTAAACTTGATCTCCGAGGGGCCTATAACCTCATAAGAATTAGGCAGGGGGACGAGTGGAAAACGGCCTTTAATACCCTTGAAGGGCATTATGAATATTTGGTTATGCCTTTCGGCCTGTGTAATGCCCCTGCGGTCTTTCAAAGTTTTGTCAATGAAATTTTCAGGGATTATCTTGGCCGGTTTATGGTTGTCTATCTAGATGACATCCTAATTTTTTCTTCATCCCTTGACGAGCATCGTAAACATGTGTGCCTAGTTTTACAGAAACTTAGGGAGAATTGTTTATATGCCAAGTTAAAGAAATGTCAATTTGAGGTATCGGAGGTTCCGTTCCTCGGTTACATTATCTCCAAATCTGGTCTGTCTATGGACCAATCTAAGGTGAGGGCTGTTTTAGAATGGGAGCAGCCCAGAGATCTGAAGGGCCTGCAGAGGTTTTTGGGTTTTGCCAATTTTTATAGAAGGTTCATTAAGAATTTCTCTGCCCTGGTTACACCACTAACTAACCTAACTAAGAAAAGCGGGTACCCCCCGGTTTGGCCGGCTCAAGCTGTCCAGGCCTTCGGGAATCTTAAGAGGGTATTTAGCGCTGCTCCCGTCCTAGTCCATCCCGATGAACAACGACCTTTCCTTGTGGAGGTGGATGCTTCAGAAATAGCGGTCGGAGCGGTCTTGTCTCAATACCACGGCTCACCTGCACGCCTCCATCCATGTGCCTTCTTTTCCAAGAAATTCTCAGCGGCCGAAAGAAATTATGATATCGGCAACAGAGAATTACTGGCCATCAAGCTTGCCTTCCAGGAATGGAGACACTGGCTGGAGGGGGCTCAGTATCCAGTTACGGTCTTTACGGACCATAAAAATCTAGAATACATCCAGTCCGCCAAGAGGTTAACGCCTAGACAGGCTCGTTGGTCCTTATTCTTTTCTCGGTTTAATTTTTCTATAACGTATAAACCCGGGTCTAAGAATATAAAGGCGGACGCCCTGTCTCGGAGTTTCTCTCCCCCTGACTTACCGGAAAGGGTGGTTTCTCCCATCGTACCTCGCTCCCTAGTGGTGGCCGCCATCCAACCCCAACTTCCTGATCTTACTCAGTTCCAGGCCCAAGCTCCTCCTGGGAAACCCGCGTCAGCCCTGTTTGTGCCCTCTACTTACCGGTCGGAGTTTTTGTCCCATTTTCATGATACCAAAACAACTGGTCATCCAGGGATTAAGAAAACCATAGCTTTATTGTTACGCCAAGTTTGGTGGCCTTCTCTTAGGAAGGACGTTCAAAGGTTTGTCTCCGCTTGCAAAGTCTGTGCCCAAAGTAAGTCCTTGAGGAGCCCACCGGAAGGCCCACTCCTTCCATTATCCATTCCTGCCTCCCCGTGGACACATCTGGCCATGGATTTTGTTACTGACCTTCCTCCGTCTCAGGGTCATACGGTTATTTGGGTAATTGTGGACCGCTTTAGCAAGATGGCCCATTTCGTCCCTTTAAAGAAACTCCCCTCAGCTCAAACTCTTGCTCAACTTTTCATTACTCACGTCTTTAGGATTCATGGTATTCCCATGGATGTTGTTTCGGATAGGGGGGTCCAGTTTGTCTCCCGGTTCTGGAGGGCTTTCTGTGCCAAGTTGGGGTTCACCGTCTCCCTTTCCTCGGCCTTTCATCCGCAGTCGAATGGTCAAACCGAGAGAACGAACCAGTCCCTGGAACAATATTTGCGCTGTTTTACGGCGGGTTCTCAGACTGATTGGGCCTTCTTCTTACCTTTTGCGGAATTTGCTTTTAACAACGCCACGCATTCATCCACAGGGGTTTCTCCTTTCCACTGTGTTTATGGCAAGGATCTGAAGTTTTCTGCTCTTTCGGACCAACCCTCTAGAGTTCCCTCCGTGGATGAATGGGTTTCCAAATGGCCAGGGGAGTGGAATAAAATCCAACAGCACCTAACTAGGGCTGCTTGTCAACAGAAAAAAATTTCTGATCGTAAGCGATCGTCTAATTCTAACTTTAAAGTGGGTGACTGGGTTTGGCTTTCAACCAAGAACTTGGCGCTACGCCAACCCTCCGCCAAGTTAGGACCTAAGTTTATTGGCCCATTCCCCATAACACACAAAGTTAATCAGGTTACATACCGGTTGGCCCTCCCCTCATCCATGAAAATCTGTAAATCCTTTCATGTTTCACTTCTTAAGTCCGCAAGGAACCATGAACCTAATAGTCCTCCTAGTCCTGTGGTAGTTGATGGGCATCAGGAGTTTGAGGTTGCCCGGGTCCTTGATTCTCGTTTCTTTCGGAACTCTCTTCAATATCTTATTGACTGGAAGGGGTACGGTCCGGAAGAAAGATCTTGGGTTCCTGCCAGAGAAGTTCATGCACAGAATTTGGTAAAGAAGTTTCATAGGGAGAATCCTTTAAAACCCAGCTTGGAGGGTCCAGTGGCCCCTCCTCAGGGGAGGGGTAATGTTAGACACTTACCTTATCGCCGTTCCTGGTCCCGCGGCGCGTTGCCGGGTGGCTCCCACCGGGCTGCGGCCCGACGGTCCCCGGGTCTGCCAGCTCCTCGGCACCGTCGCGGGGATCAGGGGCTGGCGGTGCAGGACGCCGTGGGTGGCCGCGTCGCAGGCCGCTCCGCGCGGCTGCGCGGCCCTGCGGCTCTCCCCTCTGACTCGGCGCTTCCCCCTCCTGGCGGGGGCGCGCCCGATCCTCAACGTGCTCGCGCGCGCGCGCGAGCACGTCTGCTTTATGCCTCCCGGCGGCGCTTCCCCCAGCGCGCCCGCCGGGGGCGAGTTTGAATTGTCCAATCTGTGGCTGGTTCCTGGGATCGGACCCAGGGACTGGTCGGCCTGTCTGGCCTGGGCCATCCAGCTCCTGGGACCGATCCCATTTCCTTGTATGCACCAATCAGTTTGTTTCCCTCCATTTTCCCCTTTTCCCAATGGCCAGTGTTCCCTATAAAGTTGTACTGCTCCAGTATCCCAGTGCCCGTTATAGCTTCTGGGTTCTGGATGTGTGTTGCTGTACCTTAGTGAAGAATTTGGATTTGGATTTGGACCTCGACTATTCTTGCTAGCTGCCTGCCCTGACCTCCTGCTTTGCCTGACCACTCTCTTGCCTGACCCTCCTGTACCTCGCCTGTGACCTCCTGGACTTGACCTTGGCTACCCTCGACCATTCTTTGTTATCTCCCTTGGATACCTCGCCTGTGACCTCCTGGTTTGACCTCGGCCTGATTTACGGACTTTCGCACCCGGCATCCTCATTCGGGATTCCCTGCCAAACACCAAGCTGCACCTTAAGCTATTATCCTTTGCGCCTGTTAAGTCCTGGGGGCAACCGACTGGGAGAGGCATTACCCGTGTCTCCTACAAGCGGGGGCTTGTCTATAGGCGGAAGTGGCGGTGGAGATTGGGGGATACTGGCTTAAGACAGACGGGTGTTTGGTACAGTCCTGACAAGCTGCTTGTACGTTGCTGTCAATCAGCTTGTCCGTCGGCGCCGATTGGACGGCGCGGCCACGTGGGAGCGGGGAGAGGTGAGTTTTGGGGGCTTTCTGGGGGGTTTCACACAGCGGGGCACCCCCGATCGGGGTGCCCCGGGGAAGTGGACCAATACCCAGGATAGTCAAAATCCTGGGTGTTGGTCCACTTTAAATATTAATAATTAATTGTTATTAATGTTTTTTATTTTTTTTTTAAATGTGAAAAATTCTGTGACCACTTCTGCCATTTTAGATAATTTTTTTTTGGTTTTCCAAAAATATGATTGTTTGGGGGTTAAAAAACAACTTTTAACACATCGCCGCCAGCGCTCTGGGGTTTAAACATGCATTTCACAGCGCTTGAATTTTTTGAGCGTGATTTTTTGATGAATATGGTGGAAGCCGGTCGCTCTGACCAGTCGCTATCATGCGCACCCATACATCGCGAAACCTGTGAAATAGCGACTCGTCACCTTGTATTCAACATTACGCCCCACCGACTGAGTCGCTGTCAACAACCGAACAATGGCCAAGCACAGCAACTACTAGCGGGCGCTGTGAAAATACTGCTACAGTCGCTCAACTGTCGCTACATGTCGCTATTAATAAATCAGCCTCCCCATATTTAATCTGGTTGACTTTTTTCTACCTCATTGGAAGGCACTTTCAGGATAATCTATTAAGAGCCAGGTTTGATAGAACAACTAGGAGTAGACTGAGCTGCTTGCCACGTGTAACAGCGAGATGTTCTCTTTTATAAACATATTAGTCATCTCAATAAGGATGACATATTAGTCATGTAGATATTCCAGAGAAAAACAAAGTATATCCTTTCCCCTCACTGCATTAGGGAATGGGGATCAGACAGCATATACAGTAGATCAGATTCAATTGTGTACAGCAAGGTCAATTAAAGCAGACCTAATCCTGCCTAAAGCTAAAGAGGATTATTTGAGTTTTCAGAACATTCAAGGACACCCCCCCCCCAATGTATGTCCACATTATACTTACTGCACTTGTGCAGTTCTGAGGGTGCTGTCAGATTTGGGGCTATAAAAGACTATAAGAAAGAAGGGGGGGACAGGGGTGCACTGTCTAGGTTGTGTACCCCCACAGCAGTGACGCACCGCCCGGCCGATTACAGGACGGGCGCTTCCTCTCCAGCAACAACGATTTTGTCTCTTAAACAGAAACAGAGATATTTTCAACCTGCCATTACAAATTAAGATTAACAACACATTGTAGCCTGAAGATACCAGTCTATTATCATTCAAACTACTAAGATCCTAGACTGGCCAATTACACTGAAGAAGCTAAAATTTGCGAAACGCGTATGTAAGAGGCCGCTTGTACCTCCATATTTACTACAAATTAAGAATTTGCTACAAACTGGAATTTGAACCCAATTACTGGCTATGATTTCATATATGTCTAACATAATGGTTGTATTTACTATGAATTGGATGCTTATGAATTGTGCAAATAAGCCAATGACAGTTGAAATATGAATTATATGTTTTCCTAAAAGGAATAAATAATTTTACATTATTCATATGCCACATGAAGGTTAATATCAACTACTAATATCCAAAAACTAACGTGAGAGGAAACTTAGGGACATCCTCTACAGGGCCTGAACTACCTCAGCCAAAAACAAGCACTTGTCTCTGAGTCCTAAACAGGACACCAGGACAGATTGCCAGTTTTTTCCCCAATTTCGCTATAAAAGACTGTAAAGTCGACTTAAGGTCCACCGTGGAATGAAAGGTGCCCAAATGGGGTGTCCTCTTTTCGTAAAGTATGTTCCTTGGAGCCTAGATCTCAGCCCACAGTTGTAGAAGGGTAATCATGTTATAATTTATTTTATCAGGGACATATTTCGAGCCAAAGGGTTAAATAAGCTTGCTTACAGCATGCTGGTTGTCAGGAGCTGCATTTTTTTATTCACCGTCACTTTGTATTCCCTGATACACCCTATAGAACTTCTACCCTATAGCAGATCCTTTCTGCTGACTTAATTTTCAGGATCCCCTCTTTGAATTCACAGTCCCCCATCGAGCATGAGAGTCCCAGCACAAGGGAGATAGTTCATTTGGGTTTGTTAGGAATTACGTAGTAGGCAGCTCCTGACAGCCAGCATGGGGAGAGCAGAAAGCAGGCCGAATAACCCTTTGCCTGAAATGTCCCTTTAACTCTCAATCATGGCTCATTTTATAAATACAATATTAAGTAATTAGCAGCTTAATAGTTTCATTCTGGTGTGTGAAATCCCCATGTATCACCATAGAATTCACCTTTCTGGCGATCCCACGGCTGCAGTGTGCTCCCTAGCCAGGTCTGTCTGAATGGCCGGTGTGAGTATACACAGCCAGAGGGAAGCGGCTGTGAGGATGCCTACTGCTCCCCTCCATTCAGCTTTCTATGCTGCTCATCAATATGCATGGCATAGAAAGTGGATTGGAGGAGATTTCACACATGCACTATGAGATCACTGGCGAGGTAAGAATTTTCATCTGCCCCACTAAGTAAAACCCCTTAGCTCACTGACAATCCACTGATTTCCACCGCTGTGTGTACCTCCACCAGCCATTCAGATAGGCCAGACAGGCATCGGCATTAGGGATGCCACCACAGCCAGTGCATACATCATGGGATTAACGAACCTGTGAGTGTGACATCATACATCAGAGAATACCAGATTGGCATGTTCCACAAATAGGGAGCCCACCCGCCCATAATTTGGTTAGCCCACCGCTCACTGCTGGAGTTTGTCTCACTGCACGGATGGGTCAGATGAATAATTCCCACGTGTGCGTGCAAGCATACAATGGCCATATATGCACATAAAAATAGAATTCGCAAATACACATTGATACAATAGGAGTGAGAATATAAGTGCATATTATAACCCATAATAAGGCATAAATAATTTGACGAGTTCGGACAAACTTGCCGCTAAAGTCCAGTTCAGGACTCGACCTGACCCAAACCACATTAAAGTCAATGGGGACCCGAATTTGAGGGAACAAAAATGGCTGTAAATGGGGGTAGTAAGAGAGCTGCAAATTGAGGGGAAATTGGCTGGGGAAAGTATTTAAAATAGTAACAGAAAACAAAAACATTTAAGAAATACATACATTATTTTTGTGTTTTTATGTAGTTTTTACAATGAGGCCAAATTGGGGTGGGAACACCTGGGTGATATCCCTGCACAAAGTGGGGTAGGAAAAGTACACTAAAGATTAACAGAAAAAATATTTTATTGACCGAATCAGTAAGGATAGGGGGGGGCTTAGTCCAGTTCCAAAGCTGTCATTGCCCTTCCAAGGACAGGTGGCTCACATACTGAGGGACAGCTAGGAACAAAAGAACCTCTGCTAATTGTCCTTTTCAGGCCACATCCGGGGACAGGTGGCTGATATACTAAGGGGGACAGGCCACAAAGAAAAGAAATTAGCAAATAAGGGACAGGGACATAGTCAAGGTGATGGAGCTGGTGCTGCAGGGAGAGGACGTGTTCCATCTGTGCCTGCTACACCTTCCTCCAGTGCCAGCAGGTGCCAGGCTTTGCAACGTATCGTTTAGGCCCCTATACCACTGCCAGATTGGCTAGGCCAGACTAAGTTAAGGGCACTGATAGATTAGATCAGGGGTTCCCAACAGGTGAAACTGTGTTTCCCCGAAAATAATACAATCAGCGAGCTTGTTCTTGTCCAAGTCTGCGTCGTGGGAGCGACAGGAAGGTGAGTGTATGGGGTAACCTGTGGGGGATACACACAGCGGGGCATTCCAATTCAGGATCCAATTCAGGCTGCTGCCGCATTGAGGAACAACACCCCAAAACATCAAAATTGGATGTGTTCCTCTTTAACTGTCACCCTTCTGTATTATTCATCCCCCATTTTTTTAAATCACACTGTTCTTTATTTAGAAATTTTTCAGAGGTGAAGACATGGTGTTCAAACATTTGAATATCAAAACATAGCAGTGAAATAGGCCTAGGTTGCAACTTGAGACCTTAGTACAACTAGTGCAAAGTCATTCAGCAACACTCAACATGTGGGTACACCAGTACAGGAAACTTTGCTCTTTAACCAGCTTAAAGCCCTCCACGACCCACCTCCGAAAACCATACTGCTGCCTGTCTGGAACCCCCGCCATGGGATCCCCATCCCCCATTTTTATGTATTTTTTGTCTTTCTGTTCTTTTTTCATTTCTTCTCTTTCTTTTACCTATTTGTATTCTTTTTTTTATCCATGTTAATACTGTTTATTACTTCTCTCTGATGGTCATGTTTTGGTAAACTGTATCTGAAGATAGATTTATCTATATATGTGGAATCTGTGCACTGGGTGTCTAATTTGATACTTATTTCTTATTTTATTTTTATATAATTTTAGACTTATTTAAATAAAAATATTGAATGTAAATAAACTGATTTCAAGGTGTAAAGCCTGAAGGTTATTGAGGAACAGGAAGTGAAAGAAGCCTCTACTAAACAGAAATAACTGGAGGGCCGAAGAAGAGTGCTTTTACCAGATATCCTCAGAACCCTACCTAGGAAGCCAAGGTCTGGCCAGGTCGCAATGCAAGAATATGCGAGCTGTCTCCAATCAGGCAACTTACAAGGAAAGGAAAGGATCCTGGGGATATTGAGAGTGACTAAGGACCTGGTAACTAAGCTAACTAAAACAAGCGGAGCTAATATAATTACAGAATTTAAAAGAGGCTGATAACGAATAATGCTTTATGTTAACAGATTATTGCCAGGTTGGCAGCATTTCAGTTCAGCTAAGGCTGGCCATAACTATAATGTATTCTTAAAGTGGACCAACACCCACCGCTGTTCGGCCCGGGAATCTTATAGATATATCAGCTCCCTCCCCGCGGGGCATCCGAAATCGGGATGCCCTGCTGTGTGAAACCCCCCCGGACACCCACAAACCTTACCTTCTCCCGTTCCAACGGCGCATGCGCGGGCCGCCGCCGCCTCTCGCGCGTCCCTCTAGCAGGGCTCGCACCCGCCCCGGCCGTTTGTGAATGGCCGGCGCGGGCGCACTCCCTGTAAGAGGGACGCGTGAGAGGCGGCGGCGGCCTCAGCTTGTCCGTCGCTTCTGCCCCGCGGAAGTGGACCAACACCCAGGATAGTGAAAATCCTGGGTGTTGGTCCACTTTAAATTCAGGTAGAGAATATAGCAGTAAGAGACATCCAGCATTGTAAAACAGATCAATAAAATACAGATGGAATAAGCACATTGTTGCTTTTCATAAAGCTCTAATATGACAAAAGATCAAAAGGTTTGCAAAAACTATGAAGAAATAGGACAGAAACATAAAGGGTGGGGAGGAATAGAAAAGAGGAGGGGTGAACCTAGCTTCTCTACTGCCTGAGGTGAACTATAGAAAGGCGCCCCCCACCTGGGGCGTGCGTCTTTACTCCTCAATATAGCAGTGTGCCCTCTTCCTGACTCCTCCCGGGTCTTTCTGGGGATTAGCGGGTGGGGTTGCACCCACTTAGCCATCAATGACTGACTGTAAAAACATAAAGGAAAAGAGGCACTTTCCTAAAACGGGAAGTATTTGCACAGTAACCAACACAAGGAAAAATAGCATTACCCATCAACCCTTGCAGCAGGCGGAGCCATGCAAATCATCTCTTCACATCTCTGAGCAATCCGAGGCCCTTAGAAACATCTAAGGGTGCAATGCCAAGGAAAAGCTTTAAAGTGGACCAACACCCAGGGGGGATCAGATCCCTCCCCACGGGGCATCCGAAATCGGGATGTCCCACGGGGTGAAACCCCCCAGGACGCCCACAAACCTTACCTTAACCCCGTTCCCTTCTAACAGGGAGCGCGCCCGCGCCGGCCATTCACAAACGGCCGGCGCGGGTGCGCGCCCTGCTAGAGGGAAGCGCGAGACGCGCCCGCGGCCCCATGTCACTTTTTACTACAATGTAAAAAGGTATAAAAAGTTCATTACTTTTCTTAGGAGTAACAGGCGCCATTGCCTTCCATTGTCTTCCGAGCTGGTGATTCAGTAGCAGTGAAATTCACGGGCTTTTATCAGTCAAGTGAATTTTTGACAAGAGAATTTTTTTTTAACTCTTACTGAATCAAGGAAATGGACTGAAATGAATAGACTGAATTTCCCCTGTAGGAGGAAAATATTAGGGTCATATTTGGTGTTAAAGTGGACCATCACCCTCCCGTGATCGGCCCGGGAATCTATAAGATTCCCGGGCCGATCACCTCCCTCCCCGCGGGACATCCGAGATCGGGATGTCCCGCGGGGTGAAACCCCCCCAAACACCCCAAATCCCCTTACCCTGTCGATCGGGGGTGCCCCACCGAAGTGGACCAAGACCCAGGATAGTCAAAATCCTGGGTGTTGGTCCACTTTAATGCCTAGGCAGTTTTAATGCTTGCTCCTCTTCAGATTGCAGTCTGTGAGTTAAAGACAAAAATCCCACACCCCTGACCAGAGGAGTAGCTAGGTTTTCTGGCACCCGGGGCAAAGATTCGAAATAGACCCCACCTTGTGCTCAGGCCCCCCTTTGGCACCCCCCTGACCTGCTGTATCCGGGGCAGGTGCCCCCTTACTCCCCCCTAGCTACGCCCCTGCTCCTGACTGCCCCTGGTGTGCAGTGCAAATGAAGAAAATGTGCAAGCTGTTGAAAAATGCATTCTTGTAACAGTGCTGGGGGCATCCAGGATGTTGTAACACCCCGGCATAACCCGTCACAAAACCCGATTCACTTTCACGGTAATGGCGAAATGTGGCCCTGCGTTTAAGGGATGGGAAACCGGGAAAAGTGTGTGTTTATATGTCGGGAGGGTGGGCAGCAATCTGTATGCCCCCCGCCACTGTCTCATTGTGCTTCAACACCTGTATTCCGAAAAATGGGTGTTGGACCAATTTAAATGCAGAGGACCCAGTGAGCATATTACCGGCTTCCCGGCTCCTGATTCACAGGGGTCACATGGCAACAGAAGTGGAGGGAAGATGCTACGGCTGCAAACTGCGTGTAGCGATAACCCTTATCGCCGGAGGGCTTCACCGCCCGAGACGTCCTTTTCCCAATCGTAAGAGGTGCTGCTGGAATTCCAGAGTCCGTGAGGAAACAGGAACAGCCCTTACAAGGGCTAGTGAATTGTAATATAGCGTTTCCCCCAATAAGAGACAGAACTTCAGTATTGAGGGTGAAGGTGAAGTGTTCTTTATTAGTGCCACACTGTGCCTTATATGCAAGGCTCCATGCAAGGGGACCTCCCCCGTGGACCTGATGGAGGACTGCATGACAAATACACGGACCAATGGGAGCAGGGCACACAATCCCTCAACTCTGCCGGTGACGCAATCAGCAACACAATAGACGTCTGTAATACAATCAATCAGAACAATGCCATTGTCTGTGACGTAATCAATCAGAACAATGAATAACGTAATCAATCAACACAATGGCAGTCTGTACATGCTTAAGAAAAGGAAAGTAATGAACCTGTGTAAAGTCCAAAAGGCAGAGAGTCTGTCACAATGCCCCCTTTTTGTGGAACACCCGGCAGACCCGGATTGACCCTGTTCGGGTTAACGTGGGGCTGTCCGGACTCTTGTTATGGGCAGAGTTCTGTGTAAGGACAAGTCTGCAAATAGTGAGTAACCGGACTAAACATTGACGTGGGCTGTACATAGGAATCGGTCATGGGTGGGGTCCAAACATTGGGATATTGTGGCGTTGGTGAGTTCAGCACCAAAGTCCTTGGTTGGATGTGTGCACAGGTGCTCTGCTTTCTTATAGCTGGCCCAAGTTTCAATCTCTTTCCATGGAAGCTGATCGGAGAATCCACAATCTTCTGCACATCTACATCATCGTAAAAGGAGACAAAACCATAACCCTTAGAAACGCCAGAGGCATCCCTAATAATTTTGACCTTCTTTACAGCGCCATACTTTGAAAACAAATCCTTAATTTCAGGCTGATCAATCCGACGGTCAATGCCCCCAACAAAAATAGTGTTTGGCATAAGTTTCCCTTCTGGAAGGACGTAACCTGATGGCTGATCCTCTTCTTGGCTTCTTGTAACAGACATGACGTGATGCAGACGAAACCCCTGGGTCTCCCCGACCAGTGGGCTGGAGTCGGCAGCTCGGGCTGGAGCCTGGGTTGTAACAGGGTTGACGCTGGCTGGCAAAGAGGTAGCGTAGGCAGAAGTCATTGGTCCTAGATCATTTCCCAATAGTACTTCTGCGGGTAAATTGTCCATAAGTCCCACATGTACCCTGCCAGATCCAGCACCCCAGTCAAGATGTACTCGGGCGGTGGGGAGTCGAAACACAGCTCCTCCCGCCACCCTTACTGCAACGGTGTGTCCGGTGCGGTCTTTGTTCTTGACCAAATGAGGTTGGAGCAAGGTAAGCGTGGCTCCGGTGTCGCGTAATCCTTGCGCGGTGCGCCCATTGACTCGTACCTCCTGGCGATGGTGCTGTCGGTTGTCTTGGATGGCTGCTTGTACGGGATCAGCTTCATACAGTACCCCCAGATACTCTTCCGAACTGCTCTCAGCTTCCAAACAGTGTGCCACAGGAGTACGGGAAGTGGAAGGTTGTTTTTGCCTCCACGTGTTTCGGGGAGGCTCTAGGGCGCAATCCCTGCGATAATGTCCCCATTGTTTGCAACAATGGCACTGAACTGTGGAGCGGTTCGGTTTCTGCGCTGGCCTATGTGGCCCAGAGTAACGAGTTGGCGCGGAAGCCACAGGTGCTTGAAACTTGATGGGAGGTTGTGGTTTTGGAGCAGACTGTTCTGTCCGGCGCGCATCGGTGTACTCGTCGGCTAGACGAGCAGCCTCAGGTAGCGTTAGAGGCCTCCGGTCACGTACCCACTCTCTTAGCTCTGGTTGAAGGGCATTGAGAAAATGTTCTAGTAAAAACAACTGTAGTACATCCTCAGCGGTTGTGGCTTTGCATCCAGTGACCCAGTGTGATGCTGTACGATGGAGGCGACATGCCCACTCCGTGTAAGAATCTCCTCCCTTCTTTTGGGATTCCCGAAATCGTCGCCTGTAGGCTTCCGGGGTGACAGCGTACCGGGCTAACAAACCCTCCGTTACCAGATGGTAGTGTGGTAAGTCCGCATCAGGGATGGCCCGGAAAGCATCGGAAGCTTTCCCAGATAGTTTCCCTGATAATATGGTGACCCATTCCTCCGTGGGTACCCGGTGTAAAGCGCACTGCCGTTCAAAGTCGGCCAAAAATCCGTCAATCTCGTCGTCACTTTCCTGGAAGGACTTAAATGCTGCAAATGGAATCTTTCTCCCCCCAGTGTAACTGAGGCTGAGAGGCTGCTGGGTTGAAAGTCGCCGATCTTCCCTTCGCTTACTGGCCTCTGCCTCCGCTGCGGCAAAGACTCGGTCGATCAGTTCCTGTGATGGATTCGGGCCATAGACCGACAATCTGTTCCGAACCGCTTGAACAAGAGCAGCGTTTTCATCGATCTCTATATTGGTTTCGGTCCTCACTGCTGCACGATCCATTTCGATCAGCTTGGCTATCAGTTCCTGACGTGGGCGGTTGCTAGCTGACCTTCCCCGGCTCTCGAGTAGATCCTTCAGGGTCAGCCTTTTCAACTTGTCATACTGACTCTCCATCAGGGTAGCACTCTCTCTGGGTAGAAAGGACCATCCGACCGCTTGCCACCAATTGTAGCGATAACCCTTATCGCCGGAGGGCTTCACCGCACGAGACGTCCTTTTCCCAATCGTAAGAGGTGCTGCTGGAATTCCAGAGTCGTCCGTGAGGAAACAGGAACAGCCCTTACAAGGGCTAGTGAATTGTAATATAGCGTTTCCCCCAATAAGAGACAGAACTTCAGTATTGAGGGTGAAGGTGAAGTGTTCTTTATTAGTGCCACACTGTGCCTTATATGCAAGGCTCCATGCAAGGGGACCTCCCCCGTGGACCTGATGGAGGACTGCATGACAAATACACGGACCAATGGGAGCAGGGCACACAATCCCTCAACTCTGCCGGTGACGCAATCAGCAACACAATAGACGTCTGTAATACAATCAATCAGAACAATGCCATTGTCTGTGACGTAATCAATCAGAACAATGAATAACGTAATCAATCAACACAATGGCAGTCTGTACATGCTTAAGAAAAGGAAAGTAATGAACCTGTGTAAAGTCCAAAAGGCAGAGAGTCTGTCACACTGCGTTTAACCCTTTGTGCCTTCTCCTGCCTCCACATACACACGCACACACCCCTCACTCATTAGAGGGCATTAAAGCGCCAGCATTGTCATGTTTTATTGCTTCCAGTACCCTAGTGGACATTGCCTTCTGTGGCAAAACATTGGTGCTGACTCACTTCCTTCTGTATGAGATGAATGATACCTTTGTAATGTATATTCTATGTTGTAAAGCTGTAAACAATTTAATAATAACCAATATTTCCTGGATGGCTTGTCCAAATATGTAAACAATTATAACCAATACCTCCAGGAACCAATATGGCCAAATATGTAAACAATTATTATTATAAAAAAACTTAATAAAAATATCAATGATGAATACAATAATAACTCATGCCTGGCTAAGCCAGATTTGTACACTATTTAACAGCTAAACTTGGAGGGGGGGCGCATGCGCCATTCTGCTTATATGGGGAATGGGAGAGGGAAATGCCACACTGCTTATATGGGGAATGGGAGGGGGTGCCACACTGCTTATATGGGGAATGGGAGGGGGGTGCCACACTGCTTATAAAGGGAATGGGTGGGGGGAATGCCACATTGCCTATATGGGAAATTGGAGGGGGGTGACACACTGCTTATATGGGGAATAGGAGGGGGGGTGCCACACTGCTTATATGGGGAATGGGAGGGGGAATGCCACACTGCCTATATGAGGAATGGGAGGGGGAATGCCACACTGCCTATATGAGGAATAGGAGGGGGTGCAACACTGCCTATGGGAATGGGATGGGGGAATACCACACTGCCTATGGAAATGGGAGGGGGAATGCCACACTGCCTATGGGAAGGGGGAATGCCACACTGCCTATGGGAAGGGGGAATGCCACACTGCCTATGGGAAGGGGGAATGCCACACTGCCTATGGGAAGGGGGAATGCCACACTGCCTATGGGAAGGGGGAATGCCACACTGCCTATGGGAAGGGGGAATGACACACTGCCTATTGGGAATGGGAGGGTGGATGCCACTCTGCCTGAAATTGGAGGATTCTGCACCTTGCCTATTATTTGGTTCAGAATATTATTTTTCTTATTTTCCTCCCCCAAATCCTAGGTGCGTCTTATGGGCATGTGCGTCTTATAGGGCGAAAATACTGTGTGTGTATGTATATATATATATATATATATATATATATATATAGTGGTAATGTGTATGGCAAAGTGATAAATGGTGTGTATTTTTCCCCTGCTATGCTCTATCAGGCACGGTCCATGCCGGGTTTTCAGGACCCAGTTCACATTCCCCAGTCCTCTACAGGTTTGTTCCCTGATCTCAGGCCTTGCACAGGTGATGAGGCTGATTGCAGGGGAAGCCTGAATAAAAGGAGCTGCTGAGCCTGTCAGTTTGCTGGTGACCAGGCTGGAGGAAGGAGCCCAGGCTGTACTGCTCAGTGGTAAATAAGAGACTGGATTTAAGCCGAAGGATCTGGCTTCTGCGACCCCAAAACTTAGACTTGTGTGGATGAGCAGCGTGGGCGTGTATGCCCTGTAAAGCGGAACCTGAAACCCCGGACTTGCAGCTTGCTGGAGTATCAAACCCTGGACTTGCATTAAGTTGGTGAAGTAATCACTTGATTTATTGCATTGCATGCTGCAACCTCTGAATTAAGAGATATTTTGCTTTTGAGCATTTTATTTTCTCAATAAAACTGCCTTTGCTGTTGAAGAACTGTTGTCCGTGTCACTGCTGTTCGCCCCAAATCGCTCACAAATTAGGCATACAAATATATATTATTAATAACTGGCCCCAATGGTAATGCAATAAATAAATGCAAAAGATTGCATAGGATCTCTTAGACATCTGGTACTTCAAAGACACATTGAGACAAATGGTAAATAAAGACTTATATTGGGGTACAATAATACAACATACAATCAAATATTACATAAGGTACACCATGCTATGATTGAGAGTTATATGTCAGGCATATATATGCAGTGGTTAAGGCAGGTTTAAGAGCATTACCTGAAAAGCAACTAATATATTTACCCTCCTGACAGTGGAATCTATAAGCGGACCTCCAAGCTGGCAGCTTTGGCCTCCACTCTGGCTGTTTCCAGAGCCTTCTCCCCCCTCAAGGCTCTCCCACCAGTTCAGTTATACTGCAAAATTCCTTTGATGTCTTTTCCCAGACCCTGAAACTGGTATTGCCTAAAAACTCAGCTGACTGTACTTCGCATTCCCAGGTATTCCCAGAAACTGTCCCCCCCCCCTTCCAAACTTGATTTCAAAATCTGTTTGTATTTAGGGTGGGAAAATGAATGTGGACTGGTGAGCCTCTGGGTTTGTGAGAGACATCTTAATCTGCCTGAATGACCTGACCTATGTATGACTGAGCAAATGCAACTAATTATATATAACGAGAGATACATAAATAGATATATCCATTAAATACTATTTCAGCAATATTAATTTTCCATAAAGGCCCATTGTTTACAACACAATACTTAAAAATACCTTCAATAAAAAGTATTAAAATATAAAGCACCAGCATTCACTATACCAACATTTTACTAAAGCAATACCAAAACCCCCTGCAGATGGCTACTCTAGACACAGATCATAAGTGACATAAAAAGTGGACCAAAACCTGGGAATTTTTCCCATCCTGGGTTTTTAGACAATGTTCCTGGGGCATCCCCCTTTGAGATGGTCCACCTTGTAAAACCCCCCGAGATTGCCTGTGTACTCATCATGCAGGCTTTCATCCAATCAGCGCTCTATTCCGTGCATATTAATGTGCAGGATAAAGAAATGTTCGCCCTGTGGGATCACTGGCGTGGTGAGTATACAGGTGATTCTGAGGGATTTCACTCAGCAGTAAATTCCTAATCAGGATGCTGCGGGGGATAGGGAATCAGCCACCCCTGGAGTCTTTTAGTCTTTTAGACTCCAGAACTGGTCAACAAGATGTTTGATCCACATCAAAGAGACGGTTGAGCCTACTGTATATCACTCTTGTGGTTCATGGAAGCAGACATGAAGGGATTACCTACTCAGACGCCCCTTTGTCTTCTATTGAGATGTAGGAAACAAAGTACCCCCCCTCTTCTCCACTCAGTTGAAGTCAGTAGGGTGGCACAAGGGACACAATAATCCCATCATGGCTGCACCTGTGAACCACAAGAGTTATTAAAGTGGACCAACACCCACCGCTGATCGGCCCGGGGAATCTATAAGATTCCCGTGCCGATCAACTCCCTGCCTGCGGGGACCCCCGCAAATCCTACCTGCTCCTCATTCCAATGGCGCATGCGCAGGCAGCCGCCACCTCTCGTGCATCCCTCTAGCAGGGCACGCACCTGCGCCGGCCGTTTGTGAATGGCCGGCGCGGGCGCGCTCCCTGTAAGAGGGACGCGCGAGAGGCAGCGGCGGGCACTCTCACCTTGTCCGTCGACGGACCTCGCTTGTCCGTCGGTGGTGATTGGTGGAGTGAGCCTCGTGGGAGCGGGGTCAGGTGAGTTTTTGGGGCTTTCTGGGGGGTTTCACACATCGGGGTGCCCCGCGGAACTGGTGAAAATCCTGGGTGTTGGTCCACTTTAAGAATAGGTCTACTTGGCCTGGCAAAAACCCGCCATTTTAGCAGGGGTGTGCAGACTAAATGTATGTGGTAGAGAACCCCATCAGGGATATCTGGGCTGTAGGGACAGCAGTAGAGAGGCCGCTACGGGTGGGAATCCTCATTAGTAGCTGTTATTCTGCCACAGGGATGCTTTAAAGTGATAGTGACAGTTACAAGCAGTCCATTCACGATGTCCCAGCGATAACTTGTTTACAACTTGTTGAATCCTATGGGGAGTATCACTTTAAGGCGATGGCAATCCTCTTGCTAGTTGCCGGGTCTCCTGTGGTTTATGTTATGCCAGCAGAAGCAGCCCTCAATGTCATTTGCAGTTATTATTATGTACCGAGGAGGATATCGTTACTCTCTCTTATCTTTCATGCTAATGCAATTTCACTAATGATTTACACTGAATGAAACAGACTGTTTAATCAGCCTTACTGTGCTTTCATTATGCATCAGTTCAACGCCTCCCAAAATCCACAGGCCTGCATGCTTCTCCTTAATGTACATCTGTTTAAGGATTGTACCCACTTTAGTTGCTGCTAAGAAGGAGATAATTAGCATGTACCCAGAATTTTAACAGCCGCTTTACCAACAGTAAACCTAAAACACAACTTGGCGCACATAAGAAAGAATCAATACAATTTTCTGAAAGGGCCGCTATCAACAGGGAGAGTTTGTATGTCCTACTTGGCTTGCTTGAGCTTTCACCGCATGATCTTTCTACTGCACTGGTGTCATTCAGTATAGCAGTAAGATAACGTGAAGCATCATATATATATTTCCTATTGTTATTTGTTACCAATGACAGACCCAGTCAGAATAAATATCAAGGAACAGCGCTTGGGTCTCATAAGAAAAATTGTTATAATATTCTAAAAGTCAACAAGGAGAGGTTGCATATCCTACCTGGTTTGATTGGTCTTCCAATATATTCTCTGGTTTCTTTCTATAGTAGTAAGATCAGATGTGGAATCTTACACATTGTTCTTTTTGTTTGTTACAGGCTCTTTAAATTATAGATCCAATCAAAGTAACACAACTTCAGGCTGGCTTGGACACTTGGAGAGTCTGGGCAAATAAATGTCAATGTAGATAAATGTAAAATAAGGCACTTGGGGTGTAATAATCTGTAGGCCACATATGTCCTCAGAGGAGTAAAGCTGGGAGAGTCTAGTTTAGAGAAGGGGGATCTGGGGTACTGTTAGACCACAGGCTAAATAACAGTATGCAATGTCAAGCAGCTGCTTCCAAGGCCACCAAGAAATTATCATGTCTAATTCACCCATGAGTGGAAAATGTTTCAGGATTCTTGCCTCTGCCCGATCTGTGGTGACACCCCTTAAATTCCCCAACACTCTAACACAATTATCAACTCATAGATTTAATGCTAGATCAATGGCACACACAATATACATTCCATATGCAGTGGCAAAACAATAGTTAATCTGGTAATGGAACAAAAATGTAATATCAAACTTATAGTTATTACTCAACTAGATTTGTGCACAAATCCCAAGTCTTTAAAATATATAGCGGAGAAAAATGTACAGTGACCAGAAGTGAAGCGAGGGGATGAAATTCCAACAAAGGTAACTAGGGTGTGATATAAGAAATCCCTTTGACAGATATGAAGTACTGTTAATTTCCTCTGAGCCGGCTGGATTAATCTTGGTTTCAAGATAGGAACAACAGTCTCCTTGGTGAGCATCAAACTCTCTGTGCAATAATAGACACTGTCTCTTTAAGAACAACTTGAAGAAAGTTCCAGGCTGTATTAATCAGCTTCAGTTTCTATAGCTGCAGCATAGGAGCAATGATATTTCTCTAGAAAATGTATAGCAGTTCTACTTCAACTTCTATAACTGGCTTGAGCTATGGGTATTTCTGTGTGTGTGCGCGGTGAGATTTCCACTAAACAGGGTAAAAGCAGAAGACACATTCACTGACACCACGGCCTCAATTTATTAAGAGTTTAATAAGAGAATAAAAATTTCAATTCATGAAAAAAAAGCCTGAGAAAGTCACTGTTTCACTCCAGATAAAAAGACGATGAAAGTCAATGGCAGCTTTTACTACAGTGTAGAAAGGATTTCTCTACTTTTCTTAGGAGTAAAAAATGCCATTTGTGACATCCAATGTCCTAATTTTATGTCATGATTCCCCCCTCTGTCTCATCCCCAGCATTTCTACAGACATCCTATAACAAAATAAACAAGTTCTTCAAAGTCTTCCTGCACAGGGGCAATAAATCCTTATCTAAGAAACAGAAAGCACCACTGATAAGGAAAGGTGGGGGGAGCGCAGATTGGAGAAGAGATTTACTAAAAAGGCATCTACAAATAATTTGTCCCCCAGCACCCACCCAGGGGGGATGGCATCTGTCCTTCCAGCCCCTTGGAATCTAGGATAAATCCAGGGGGAGAAATGGTTTTCTTTGTCACATACAGAGGGTCCGATCCTTGATCGTGGTGTGCCTGACCGAATGCTCCTCTAGCCCTCGGAAGCTGAAGATATAGCTGTATCCCTTTATGAGGTATAGGATTTTCAGTGTTTTCTCCCCTTTTATTTTCTAACAGTTTTTTCTGCACATTTGTATATTGTCTTTTTTTTGTTCAATATTTGTATTTTTGTTTTTCTATTTTTTTATTAAAATTTAAAAATTTCCATTTTGCACGGGCCTACCTTTTTGGCAATTAGAAATCCTCTAACCTGGTTTTCTTGGAGCTCTAAAAACGACCCTGGTTTCCGAAGATTGTATGACCGCTTGTAAATGTGTATTAACCCATAGACTGTAAGATCAATTGTAACTAATCCAATGTATGATTGGGAAAGCGTAACTAATCATATAGTGTAACAAGGTTGAATGGCTCACAATTAACTTGGAGTGCTGCATGGTGACTGTGTGTGATCCAGCAGATTGCAAGCTGATTGTATCTGATCGTTCCACAGCAGAACTGATCAGACTCGCTACGGGGTAAGTGTGGGACGGAATCACTGTGGATTGCCTGTGCCCTGCTTGTAGGTGGAGAGGGGTTGTGTAGGTGTGTGGTGACTGTCTCGATTACTCGCCAGCAGAGTTTGATCGGATGGTGATTGAGGAGGGTTCCACCGGCCCGATTTAATAGTTTAAAGTGTAGTTATGGTGGTGGTGGCAGCTTGTTGCAATTGGTGTGTGGGCGATTGCTCTCTGTGCTGGAAGCAGCCCACACAAGCATTGCAGATCGCTCAATCAAACAGACGTTGAACGATCGATTTTGTGACACCATTGACTTTCATTGTTTTCCTAGCTGGTGATCCAGCAGCAGTGACATTCTCATGTTTTTTTCTCATTAATTGAATTTTTTACTACCATGACAATTTTTTTCAACTCTTATTGAATCGAGGCCCAAGTCTTTGAGCACACAAATCTTCCTCTTAGATCTGGCAGTTACAGCTGTTTTCCTGGGTCCCTTAGCCAGCAATCCAGCAACCTGTAGACTGATCCCTAATCTGGGCCTGGTCGGTTTAGAAACAGTCCAGAGGTTACTCACAAATCCGGGTGAACTGACAGGTCCGGTTATTCACTTTTGCTTCCACTCCAGCTTGCCAGATCTCCAACCACAGCACGAGATTCACCAGCCAGCCATGCTCTATCTCCCCGGGCTCCCCTCAGGAACAAGTCCCAGATTGCCTAGCTCATCGGCCTGGAATTATGCGTCTTGTAGTCTTTCCACCTTCCCTCAACTCTCTAAGGATCCTGAGAGTTTTTAAACTTCTTTTCATAGAGCAGCCCTGGCCAAAGATTGTTTTAGATAAGACGTCAGATTGAAACATTACAATGTTGCAACTTGACCTGCACCTGTTTCTCTCCTCTGCTGACAGTATTAAACAGTATATAGCAGGGACGAATTATAGAGGCTAAGCAAGGGTTCTACACATGCAGTATGAGAGGCATGGAATCACAGGACTGAGATGTAATATTGCCTCTTTACAAAGCACTGGTGCGCCCTCATCTGTAATATGCCATCCAGTTCTGGGCACCAGTACACCCTGATTTTGGAAAGGGTGCAGAAGAGAGTCACCAAACTGATAAAAGGAATAAAGAATCTTAGTTATGAGGAAACATTTCAGGAACTACATTTATTTAGTCTTGAGAGGAGACGTGGCCAGCACAAAAAATATGAGCAAAATCTATTTCATGTAAAATCCTCTGTTAAGACAAAGGGGGCACCCCCTCTGTCTCTAAAAAGAAAGATTCAATCTCCAGAGGCGACAATCCTTTTTTTTTCTGATCTACCTGTTTTACCTATACTGTGGAACAGCCTCCCACAGAAGCTTTTTTCAGAGGATCAACAGGATTACCGTTTTGTTTTGCTGTATAAGACGCGTCTTATTGGGTGAATGTAAAAAAACAGAACAAAAATTAAACTTACATTAACCGTCGCTCCCATGGTGCAGCCAGACAATGAAGGAGCGGCAAGAAGATGGCACACAAACACTCGCTTGCCCACACAAACACTCGGGTTCATGCAACAGGTGGGCGTAACCTGCATTGCTGAAGTGACGGTTAATGAAAGTTTAATTTTTTTCTTTTTTTTTTTCTTCAGTGCCTTGGGGAGGTGGTATGCCACATGACCTATGGAGGGGGGGAATGTCTTACTGCCTATGGGTGTGGGGAATGCCACACTGCCTATGGGGAATGGGAGGGGGAATGCACACTGCCTATGGGGATTGGGAGGGGGACTGCCACACTGCCTATGGGGAATGGGATAGGGGAATGCCACATGCCTATCAAAGGGGGGAATGCCAGACTGCCTATGGGGAATGGGAGGGGGGAATGCCACACTGCCTATGGGGAATGGGAGGGGGAATGCACACTACCTATGAGGATTGGGAGTGGGAATGCCACACTGCCTATGGGGTTTGGGAGGGGGTATGTCATACTGCTTATGGGGATTGGCAGGGGGAATACCACATTGCCTGTAATGGGGAATGTGAGGGGGGAATTCCACACTGCCTGTGTGTCAGAGAACCAGGACTGTGCCTTCTGTAGTCCAGCAGAGGGCGCCTGTTCACTTATGTCGGAGAACCAGGACTGTTCCCCCTGTAGTCCAGCAGAGGGCGTCTGTTCGCTTATGTCGGAGAACCAGGACTGTTCCTCCTGTTGACCAGCAGAGGCCGCCTGTGAGTCCTCTCTACTGAGCATGTGCAGGGGCCTATAAAAACAGACAAGGCCTGTCCTCAATTGCCAGTTGGTCTTTTTCCTGCATGCTCCTGAGTTCCTGTGATTCCTTCCTGTGTACCAACCCGGCTTGCTTCTGACTACGATCCTGCTTTCCTGACGACTTCAGCTTTGTTTTGTGACCACGATCCTGTTCTGCCTGTCCACGACCTCTGCTTGTTTCTCGACTTTGATCCAGATCTGCCAGCCCACGACTTCAGCCTGCCTCACACTCCCAGATCAGCTCTGGTCTGTCTTCTACCCGGAATTCTGCAAAATCCACTCCTAGGTTGCCTGACCTGGGGCCTTCCTGCAGCCCAGCCTATCCTCACCATCAGAGGCTCTAGTGAATACCTGGTTGGTCCTTAGACTCCAGGCTTCCCGGTCGAGAGGTGAGCAGAGTTGCAGTCTCCGCAATCAGGGTTCACACCCGGTGTTCTGACACTGTGATGGGGAATGGGGGTGCCACACTGCCTATGGGGTTTGGGAGGGGGAAGAATGTCACACTGCAAGTAATGGGGAATGTGAGGGGGGAGAATGCCACACTGCCTGTGATGGAAAATGGGGGTGCCACACTGCCTATAATAGGGGAATGGGGGAGAGAAATGCCACTCTGCTTGTAATGGGGGGATTCTGCACCTTTTATTATTTGGTTCTTGATGGGGATCATGTTTAAGCATAACATTTGGTTCAGAAATTATTTTTCCTATTTTTCCCCTCCAAATTCTAGGTGCGTCTTATAGGCAGGTGCGTCCTTTAGGGCGAAAACATACATTAGATGCTTTTTAGAAGTAAATAACATTAACAGTTACTATTAGCTGCTATCTGTAAATAATAATAATGAAAAAATCCTCAACCCCACCCAATGATTGAAAGTTATGAACATATGTTTATCAACTGTACCTTCCTTGCTTCTCTTAGTTTTCCAACATATGCTTAGGTTTCTTCTACAACTCAAACTGTAAGATACAGTGGCATAAGAAATCGGCAAGTTGTATATGAAATAAACTCTGAAACACATAATATTAACAAGATGACAAATTCCCTCCATATTTTAAGCAAATTTTTTTTTTTGTATTTTAATCTTTTACATTTTATAATGAAAAAAGGAAAATTGGCTGGAGCAAAGCTTTGGGCACCCTGCATGGTTAGTACCCAGGGTTTTTCATCCATTCGTCTTTGTAAAAGGCTTGCAGTTCTGTGAGATTTCTGGCTAGTCTTGCATGCGCTGCTGTTTTGAGGTCTATCCACAGATTTTCAATGATGTTCCGATGAGGGGAATGTGAAGGTCATGGTATAACCGTCAGCTTGTGCCTTTTGAGGTTGTCTATTTCATATTTTGAGGTGTGTCTAGGATTATTATCATTTATGGCTTCTAAGTATTATCATTATTTGTTTTTAGAAGCCATCCTCTTCAACTTAAGCTCTTTTACAGTTGGTGTTATGTTTGCTGGAATTTTATTGAATCCATTCTTTCATCTACCCATGAAATGTGCCCTGTGCCATTGACTGTAACACAACCCCAAAGAGTGATTGATCCCCCCTATGCTAAATAGTTGGGGAGGTGTTCTTTTTTCTTGAAATTCTGTCATTGCTCATTGTGGCCATAAAGTTCAATTTTAACCTTACCGGTCCTCAGGCTTGATCACATGTTTTTTTTGCAAACCTCTGAAGCTAAGTTTGCGTTGAGGACAGAGGTTTTCTTCTGATAACTTTTCCATGAGGACCATATTTGTGCAGGTGTCGCTGTACAGTAGAACAATGTACCACAATTCCAGCATATGCTAAATCTGCCTAAAAGGTCTTTTGCAGTGAAGCAGGGGTGGGATTTGCCTTTCTAGCAATCCTACAAGCAGCTGAAATGTTTCTAGACCTCCTCATGTTTCTGTTAACTTCCGATTCTAGATTTCTCTAGATTCTAGATCAATCTATCTATCTATCTATCTCCTGTATTAGTAAGACTGGATCTGGCATCTTAAAACCTTTTCTTTTTTTTCTCTTTTAATTTGTTACAGAAAACTTGGCTCACATAATAAAGATTGATACAAATTTCCGAAATGTTCTTTGTCAAAGAGGAAAGTTTCACCTTGCTTTACTTAGTCCTCCACAACATTATCTGGTTTCTTGGGCACTAGTGTCTTTCAATTTATTGGAAAGACCAGGTGTAGAATCTCATATTCTTTTTATCTGTTATTTGTTACAGGGTCTTTGAATGACATATCCAGTCAAACTATAAATAACACAACTTGGCTCACATCAGTATGACAAATACAATATTCTACAGCAACAAAGAGAGTTTGTATGTCCTCCGTGACTTACTTGAACTTTTACCACATCTTATGCTCTAGGGCCCTTCTATATAATAGTACAAACAGGTGTGTAATCTTAAATATTTTTCTTTTTTTTATTTGTTACAGTTACTGTTAAAATGACAGATCCAGTCAAAGTAACTATCAAGAACACTATCAGGGTCACATGGTTCTAATAACTTATAACTTGATTATTAAGAATTTATATACATTGCTTGGTTGCTTGGTCAACTTTCCTTGGTTTGCTTAATCTTCCAACATATGCTCTGGTTTCTTCCATAACCCATTTTTGAAGCTATCTATCTAAAAAAAAAACTGTCCTGGAATCTTATAACATTCTTTTTCATTTTTACAGGCACTTTAGAATGACGGATCCAGTCAAGGTAACTATCAAGAACCTGGCGCCCATAAGAAAGATTGATACGATTTTCGGAAATATATCTCGTCAACGAGAAAAGTTTGTCCACCTTGGTTTGCTTAGCCTACTACCTCTCACTCTTTTGCACTGGCCTCTTTCAATTTATTAGTAAAGTCTGGTGTGGAATCTTACACATTTTTATACTTTTTAATTTTTACAGACTTTTTTGAATGACAGATCCCATCAAATAAGTATAAATAAGACAGTTTGGTTTGCTTAAATGAGGTATATCTCGAAATTGTGTAATATTAAAAATCCATATAAACAAGTCGGCTAATGAGAGGAGGGGTCACTTATACACCTGAACTGATTAAGCCCCCACCAAGTTTGTGGTTTTCTTCTCCTGGCAGGAATAAAATCCAGGGGTGACAGGTTTAGTTTATCAGGGGAGACAGAACCTGTCCCCCCTGATTTCCTCTTCCTTCCATGACCCATTTTTTTCGTGACAGTCCTGCTTTAAAGAGGAACCTCGCCGGTCTGCTGCCCCCCCTACGATTTTACCTTAGGGCATTCTTTACTCACCCCACCAAGGGATCCATCTTCTAGGTCCCTCGGTTTCCGGGCGACCTTCCTACTGGCAGCGCCATCTTGCATCCCATAAGGCACTGCGTGTATCCCCTGATCTTGCACCTGCGCATTGCCCATGAATGGGATGCCATGGGACCACACGAAATCCCGCAAGACTTCACTGATCGACGCAGGACTTTGAAAAGCCATGCTGTCACTAACAGATGGTAAGCTGGCTCGGAGGGCAGAGATCAGGCCCTGAAGCAGCCAGATGTCGCCACAGCAGGCCACGGTGACATCTAAGAGGTAAGTAGGGGCTTATGCGGGGGAAATGGGCCCATTTTTATTTTTGGTCCGATGTTCCTCTTTAGGTAAGATTACTTCAATTTACTGTAAAATCCCTGTCAGAGAGAACAGTTTGTATGTTCTCCTTTACTTGTTTGACTTTTACCTAATGCTCAGTTGCATTAATAATTCTACATTAATAAAATTATATATACTTTTCATTTTATTTGTTACAGGCCAGATCCATTCAAAGTAATTTTAAAGAACACTGCTCTCAAAAAAATATTGATACAAGCAAATAGGAAAGTCTGTATGTCCTCTTTGGTTTATTTAGACTTTCACCACATGCTCTGGTTTCAAATTGCCCAGCACTGTTCATTGTTTCCTGTTCTCCCATGGCATAGTTGGCGCCGGTTGAGGCACATGGAAGATCCAAATTTGGCAGCGGTGGCGGCTGTTATAACACTCCCCGAATCCAAAGACTCCTGATTCCTTCACACAGTGTCGGACTGGGGTGTCTGGGTGCCACCAGTAGAATTGTGGGGGCCCGGCTCTCACTTAGATGCAATCATCGCTGGCTTATATTTAGGGCTCATGTACAGAACTATTTTCCCAAACTGCTTTGTCTGTGTGTGTGCACTTGGGATGCCACGTGGCTTGGGATTTACCCATGATGCATATACACAATGTAGCTCAATTTCTGTTTTGCAATTAGGTGAACCACATGCTGCCTCAGTGTGTCGCTGGGATCAATGTGGGCAGCTACTTACAGGCTCATTATACTATTTCAGTTGTCACACCTTTTACCTTCACTAATACTTATGATGTGCTTTCATCTTTTTTGGTCTGTATTGGACACCTGCTCTCTTAGTTATCTGAGGTGAAGCTCCGTACTGGTTGTCATGGACTTCCTGTGGGGTGTGTAGACAGGGCACTATCTCGATCTCTCTGTCAGTGGGCGCTAAGCGACATAATTCAGACCCCCTCATATGGAGCAACTCAACAGGTCACTTTTCCACATTTCCTCCATCTTTCTCTCCCTCATTATCACATTAGGGTCTATTCAACACCAGGCGAGGAAACCACTTTTTAGGAGAGAAAACTACCATTCACTTTCATTGTCTACCCTGGGTGTGGATGTAAATTTTCACCTACTGCTGAATGACAGTTTTCTCTCTTAAAAAGTCGAGCTTTCTCACCTGGTGCTGAATCGACCCCATTGTCTCCATAATTCTCTATAGGGGCGATTCAGCACTGTACTGGACAAAAACCAAACTCCCATCAACCCTTATGTGGAAAATATTTGAGTAGAGAACCACACAAATAATTTCTGCGTGTAAGAGATGTTTGGATCTCGCATGCAAGTTTTTGTTTTTACTTTTACATTTGATACTCCCATGGGGGAGGGGGGGGAGGCAAAATGCAGGACAATAGGCTCGATTCAAAGAGACAAAAAAAAAAATATTTCCATTCTCGTATGAGCGTACGAGCGATTCTATGCATGCATTGAAAACCTTCTGTAAAGTTTCCGTCCGTTCGTACGGCAGATTACGAATTACGAGGATGTAATTTTCCATCCAGACTTTACCGTTTCTTTTCCACATGTTACAACGTAGGCTTTCGTTTTTGCCCTTTTCCCATCGTATCCTCCAACGAATCCTTTACATTTCCCGATAGATTCTGTTTCCATTTTACAAAAAATAATCGTCCAGACGGAAATCCATACGATCTTGCGCCTGCGCACTACAAACTTAACTCATTAAAGTGCTCGCCTACATATTTGCCACCCTCACTTCTACTACAATGTTTAGCTAAATCACTTAGCACTATCCTCCATCTTCCCTTTTGGACCCTTAAAGCTCACCCAAACCACTTAGCACTATCCTCCATCTTCCCTTTTGGAACCTTAAAGCTCACCCAAATCACTTCTCGGTCATGTGAATATTCATCTTTAAATATTTCTGGGCCCATTAGTTTTGTGTTAATGTATTTTGTAAATGAAATGACACTGTAACATTTTTTTGGGGATGCCATCATAAAATTTAAAAAGTATCAAAATTTTGAAAATGTTACATTTTTACAACTATAAAACACAAAATACATAGCAATGGCAGGCCACAGAACATTATTCTTCATCTGTGGTCCCCAACGAGTTGCGCAGCTCCTGCATCTCGCCCACCAACTGAAGGACCCTGACACTCAGTTGTGCCACTCTGGCACGTGTGGTCCCTGTTAAAAAACGTAAATTAAAATATTAGTATAACCTTGTTGGGGTCATACTGCAGTGCGGTCCGTATGGTCCAAACACCTAAATCTGGACTTCAAAAGCCAGAGGGCCCTCGCCACCACGGCCCGGGTTTTGCATAGTGCCCGATTAGAGAACCCCTGGCCCGCATTCTGCAGGCAAAGAACGGGCATCAGGAGCAAGGGCGAGTGGCACATCTTGCAGTTCCTGCAACCAAATATAAAATAATTACACAAAGCAAAGGTAACCAACTAAAACAATAACTCCTACAACAAATTAAGATTCAAGTTCAACAATCCAAATATAATTCACAAAGGACATAAGTCCAAAAAAATATAGCAATTATATGGATGTGTGGAAAAATAAAGGTTTACATGCTAAGGACTAATTTAGGTCAGCATTAAAATGCATCTATAAGGCATACATGAAATGTATTGATTCAGGTATGCATTGCTAGACAATTTATGGCCTCGGCCATGCTGATACATGCAATGCCTTGGTGCTAAAGGCGCGCAGACTCCTCCACATAGCCGCAAAACATGTTCAACAATAGCAATCCGAGCCCTCAAAGGTCCCGTAAGTGGATCGGAAATGAAACGGATTTATAGGGTGATGATCCGTCGGAAATCAGCTCTCTGAATCAGACAGAAACCCATCCCAACAACGGAAAATTTCCGATTTTGTTTGGAAATGTTCCGATTTGCTTCCGTTCATCGAAAGAGCATATACACATTTTCCCGAACGTTCGTGCGAGTAGAAAATGGACGAAGAAAAGCAAAAAAATGACAAACACCCACCAAAACTTTCACAGACAGCTACGGAAGTCCGGACGAATGTGTCTCTGAATCGAGGCTATTATGTGAGTTGTGGCTTTTTTCCATTGAATAAAGCCATGTTGAAAATTCCAGCTTGTTTTTTTTGTAACTGAAAAAGACCTGAATCATTGTTTTTGTTTTATTAAAAAAAAGAAAAAATAATTGTGCCCCCCTACGTGAGCAAACCAGTCCGGGCACCAGGCATAGGGGCTAGAAACCCAGGTTCTCCAACCCATATGCCCTTTGCCTATGGGTCCATTGCTATAGTCTGGAAAAAAACAAGGTTTGCTAAATCGGGAGACTGGCAAAATTGGAAATATTCTGAAAAATAATGCAAAAATTAATTCTTGCACGTTACTGAACTGAACTTTCTCCCTTTCCCATTATATTTTCTTTCATTGTTTCTTTCTGTATTTCTCAGTAACCCCCCCCCCTTTTTCATCTTTTTATCATATTCTCTCCATCTTTATTTTCATTTAATTTCCACATTCTATCTTCCTTCTCTTTCACACATTCCCTCCTTTTCGTTTTTCCACATTCACTCAATCCCTTTCTTTTTTATTCCTTCCATCCATCTCTCTTTTCCACATTCCTTCCAGCTCTCTTGTCACCCGTCCTCTTCTCTTCAGCTTCTCTATAGCTTCCTTCTTTTGCTCTTTCCATTTTACTTTAGTCTTTTTCCCTTTTTAGCGTTCTTTCTATTCCAGTTTTTTTCTATGCTTCATGCATCTCTCTTTGAGCCACTTTTTTCTGTTTTGAGAAATCCTTCCTAAATTTTCCTCACCTGCATTTTCTCCATCTCTATCCCCCCTCGCTCCTCACACCCTCTAGCACTGGCCAGATGGAGGGCCTAACACTTGGCTACCCCAATGCTTTCTATTGCAGGAGTGGTACAAGCTCAACTGTTATAAGATGTAAGATGTTAGGCAGGAGAATTGAAACTGGGGGGGGGGGGGGGGTGACTAGAGCTGGTCCTTCCACTAGACCATCTATAGCAGCTAGTCTGCAGTACTTCACATTCCTCTGCTTCTCACAAGTTGGCTGCTGTGAGAACCAATGAAGTACCACTAGTGGTGACATCTAGGGGGAGGAGAGATCACTTATACACCCAGCATCAGGAGATATCCAGCTAGGCTTGCTTGAAATGGGGGGGGGGGGGGCAGGTTCTGTTACCCGTTATACACTCAGAAACCTGTCAGCCCTAAATGTTATTCCTATCAGGTGAAGAAAACCACAGGCTTGGTTGGAGATTTAATCAGTTCGGGTGTATAAGTGATCCCTCCTCTCATTAGCAGATGTGTTTTTATGGATTTTTAATATTACACAATTTTGTGATACACCTTCGTTAACCATTTTGCTGCCAGGCTACCTATTCCATTTTTCACTATATATGTTTGACTGTGATTTTTGTAGGAACTTCCAAGAAAATGATATCTTGTTTCTTTCAGCAGAGTTTGGGCTTTAACATTTTTTTTGCGTTTTTCAGTGTTTATTTATAGCAGACCAACAACCATACAGGCACGGGTGTTGGCACCTCTGCTATAAGACAGGCTGGGGGGCATCCAGAATACTGGAGCCCCTCCACACATAACCCCCACAATACCCGTAAATCTTACCTTAGCCTTCATCGTCTGCAAGAATCCAGCGACACGCTCGGGCACTCACATGGGCAGAGCATTCTGGCGGCCAGCACTCCCGAAGATCGAGGTAAGGTTTAAGGGGGTGCTGGTGGTTATGTGTGGGCAGGCCCCAGTATCCTGGATGCCCCCCAGACTGTGTTATAGCAGCAGTACCAACACCCCTACCCGCAAGGATGTTGGTCCGCTTTAATATTATTTGGTAAAGTTTTTTCAAAAAACTATATTGCAAGTAAAAGTCCCATTCTTCCCAACTACACCGGTACCACAAATGTGGCAGTAGACTCCCATTCCTGCCCAAGAGACATGATTCTCAAATGACATACAACTACTATGTGCACTAGGATTAAACCCCTACAAATTAAAAAGCAAATTTAGGCGGGGGACCCCACGCTTTTAAAAAAATGTTAGTGGTTAAAACCCTTTTTTTTAAATGGCAAGGGGTCTGCCCTCCCCAGTAAAGCCAGCCCCAGCCCTGAATGCTACCAGGCCACATAGCCCACAGGCTGTTCTGCACCCCCCTGGGCTTTGGGGGTGCAGGTTGACCTCAACAGGGGGAAACGCTAGGTACGTAGACAACCCCCTTGGGTGCTCGCTTGCTGATGACACTAATGGATTATATGAACTCAGTGTTGGACTAGAGTACATTGGGCCCAAGAGAGGAAATCATCCTTAGGGTCCACCAAAGGAAATCATTCTTGTCCCTTGTCCTTCCCCTACAGCACAATTTTAATTTACATTGTATATTATAATATACAGTACAATGTCTAATTAACCAAACACCCAATTAAACTTACTGAATAAATAATAAACTCAGAGTGAGTTATTCTGTGGAATTCTTGTACTGCCCCTGATGATGGTTCTGGGTTAGTAGTGCCTGGGGCCACCGGATGCAACCTCTGGTGAACTTCCTGTGTCGCATGGCTAGATCTCCACAATAAGGATGGAAAGAAAACTCGAATTCTTTAAAGTGGAACAACGGACCCAAACATAAATATGGCTGCAACCCCCCCCCATTGGCCCAAGCTTACCTTTAGGATACATGATAGCAGCAGCCTTAGCTGTCCTTATCAGGATCCAGCGCTGTCACGGACGCTCATCAAGTACCGTGGCTTTTCATCCGGCCCCAACGGCAGCCCATTCATAAGCACTGTGTAGGCGTGAGAGATCTCAGGATGTGTGCAGAGCCTGATGGGATTGCAAGATGGAGCTGCCTGTCGGAGTGCCCAGAATCTGAGTGACCCAGAAGATAGGAGCCCCAGCGAGGGGAGTAAAAATACAATTCTGTGATTACTCACCTTGTAGAATTGGTATTATAAGTATGCAGCACCTCCTGCTCCAGATAATGATTCATAACATCTGGGATATACCTCCACAAGAGGGCGCTTTATTGCAGAGATGGCAAAAAGAGGCCCCTCCCGGTCCATATATACCCGGGACCTCCCACTAATTCCCCAGTATAGAAAAGCAGTAAGGGAACCAGGAGAAGCCAATAACAAATTCAACAACGTTAACAAGGAAAACAATCACCATAAAGAGGATCCAAGAATAAAGCAAACAGGGTGGGATGGAGCAGGACGTGCTGCATATTTATAATACCAATTCTACAAGGTGAGTAATCACAGAATTGTATTATTCTAAGTATGCAGTACGTCCTGCTCCAGATAATGATTCATAACAGATGGGACATCCAATAGCAGTGTCCATAAACGGGTGGGGATCCCAAAAAGGCAACAACGCGCAGTTCAAACCACTGCCGCCTGCAGAACCTTGCGGCCAAAAACAGCATCCGCTGAGGCCCGAACATCAACCTTGTAAAACTTGGAAAAGGTATGAGCAGAAGCAGCCTTACAAACTTGTTCAACAGAAGCCTGGTGCTGGAAGGCCCAGGAAGCCCCAACAGCACGGGTAGAATGAGCAGTAACATGGAAAGGAGGATCCTTCCCCCTAGTAGAATAGGCCCTAAAAAGAGTCTGACGAATCCATTTGCTAATAGTAGACTTAGCAGGAGCCAAACCCTTCTTGGGACCCGAGGGAACCACAAACAAGGCGTCCGTCTTTCTGAAAGGCGGAGTAGCCACCAGGTAGTATTTCAAATTCCTGAGAAAATCCAGAGAATGCAAGGCCCTCTTCTTGGAATTACCAGGATTAGGGCACAAAGAAGGAAGCACAATGTCCTTATTGAGATTGAAGGCAGAGACAATCTTAGGCAAGAAGTCTGGTTTAAAGCGGTAAACCACCTTGTCCTGGTGTCTCTCAAAGTAGGGGGCCTGAATAGACAGAGCCGCCAACTCAGAAACACGCTGGACAGAGGTGATAGCCACCAAAAAGGCAACCTTCAGGGTAAGAATAGACAAGGCAGCCTCATGCACAGGTTCAAATGGAGGACCCTGAAGGACAGACGATACCAAATTCAAATCCCAGACCGGTAACATGGGTTTGCGGGGAGGGCGCACATGAGCGACCCCCTGAAAGAAGCTCTTGACCAGAGGATGTAAAGCGAAGGATTTCTGGAAGAACACAGCCAAGGCGGACACGTGACCCTTCAAAGTGCTGAGCTGAAAACCCATATCCAAACCATGTTGAAGGAACTCCAGGGTCCTAGGAATAGAAAACACACGACAGGGAAAAGCCCTAGACTCACACCAGTCAATGTAGGTCCGCCAGGTCCTATAGTAGATAGTAGAGGATTTCTTCCTAGCCCTGACAAGAGTATGAACAACCGAATCAGACAGTCCTTTCTCCTTTAGGATGGGGGTTTCAGCAGCCAGGCCGTCAAAGCCAGCATTGGTAAATTGGGATAACAGAGCCGTCCTTAAGTGAGAAGGTCCGGAACCAAGGGAAGAGCGTACTGATCCACTGCCAGCAGCATGACATCAGCGAACCACACCTGTCTTGGCCACCTGGGGGCCACCAGAATGGCTGGCACCCTCTCCTGTACCAACTTGCGCAGAACCTTGCTCAGAAGAGGAAACGGGGGGAAGAGGTACAGGAGACCGAGTCCCTGCCAGGGCAGAGACAGAGCATCCACCGCCATCACCCCCGCCAGCACCTTGGTGAACACTCTGGGGGCTGAGGTGAGACCGAAGGAAAGTGCCACAAATTGGTAGTGCTGGTCCTCCACGGCGAACTTGAGGAACCGCTAATGCCATGGGAAGACTGGCACATGAAGGTAAGCATCCTTGATGTCTATGGAGGTCATGAAGTCCCCCGGGCGCAAAGAGCTGATCGTGGAGTGCAAGGTCTCCGTGCGAAAGCGTCTGGTTCTGATGAACTTGTTGAGAAGCTTTAAGTCCAGGATGGGCCTGATAGAACCATCCTTTTTGGGTACTGTGAAGGGATTGGAATAATAACCCTGACCTCTCTCCCCCGTAGGGACCGGACAGATGACCCCCATATCCAATAGGTTCTGTACAGCCAGAAACAGACCCTGAGCTACCAGGGGGTCTAGAGGAATCCGAGACTTGAGGAATCTCGGAGGGGACCATGCAGCGAACTCTAGCTTGTAGCCGGAGGACACAACCTCCAGAATCCACCTGTCTGAGATCTGTTGCCCTCAGACATGAGCGAAGAGCCGCAGCCGTCCCCCCACCCGTAAGGGTGAGGGCGCACTTTCATGGCTGAGCGGGCTTGATGACAGATTTGGGCTTGGAGCCCCAGGAGGATCCGGGACAGGCACGGCCTCTGCCCTTGCCCCAGAAGTCTCCCCTGTGCCCCGCAAAGGATACCCCCCTTCCTGACCTGGATCCACGAAAGGAGGGAGTAAAGGACCCTGAACCCCGAAAGGGCCGCGGCTGTCTTTTGCGTTGGGGCAACTTACCTCCCTTTGCAAAAAGGTCCAAACGGTCACTGAAAAGGCGTAGCCCCTTAAAGGGTAGCCCTGTGAGAGCCTTCTTAGCAGCATTGTCAGCTGCCCACTGGCGCAGCCAGACCGAGCGGCGAATAGTAACAACCAGAGCCGAGGTCCTGCTACACATCCTAATGGAGTCATCTAAGGCAGAAAGAATATAAGCAATAAACATCTCACATTGTGATAAGGCTCTGAATTCGGCACTAGAAGAATCATCGGGAGAGCCTTCCAAAAGGCCCTTGACCAGAGTCCGAATGGCCACTGCAGTAATAGCAGAAGCACAGACCGGGCGCAGGGCCGATCCTGCACAGGCAAAGGCATGGGAAGCCAGCTGGTTAATACGCCGGTCCTCACTATCCTTCAAGGTAGTGGAATCAGGGGAATGCACCACAGAAGTGTTGGACAACCCCAGCACGGGGAGAGTTGACCAACATTTGACCACATCCGAGGGGAAAGGATACCTCTTATCCCATCCCTTAGGGATACCAGGGAGCCGGCTAGGCCGCTCCCATTCCTTGAGAACCAGATTGTTGAAATGTGCCTGTTCTGGAAATTCCAGACATGGTTTTGCGGTACCGAACAATTACCCCTGTTGCTTAGGTGCCGCAGCAGGAAGGGAAATGGAAAGTACTTCAAAGATTTGAGTCAAAAGTCTATGGGTGTCATCAGCATCCCAATGCTCTGAGCCGGCATCAGCGCCAAGGTAATGCTGATCATCAGAAAATTCTGAATCTGAGAACAATTCCCCTTCCTCAAAGAGGAGTATAGTCAGATAAATCGAGAAATTCTTCAGACTCCATAGGAAAAGCTGACGCAGCAGGCGCCACGTGCCATCTTCTAGCTGGGGCCTTACGGGCCGCAGAGCTAGCAATCAATCTCTCAATGTTGGCCAGCCTGGAAGACACATCAGGCTGAGACTCCCCACTAGTATTGATCTCACTGGGAGTCATAATCAAGTGAGGGGGTGTGGGAGAAGACATGGTGGGCACAGACCCAGACACAGGCAGCCCAGAGTGCCATGCAAGTGCCTGCTGGGCGCAGGGTACACAGACCCACACATCATCGCTCACAGGGGATGCCCCACACACCACACACAACCGGGCTTGTCCCGATGGGACCCGGAACACAATATCCTGTGAAACCTCCATATGGTGATTTTTGGTGGCACAACTGGCCAGTAGGAATTGCGCTGTACAGCTACCCAGGATGCCCCTTAAATGTCCGCTAGGATAGTGGAAGGATTTAATTGTTTAGGCCTCTAATAAAGTTAACTAGAACTAATAGAGGACACAGGACTGGGAGAAACCTCTAACCAGTTTTCCCGCCTGAAAGACATAAAGACAATACACCCAATCAGTTATACAGAAAATAAAAGTATAATAAAAGTATAATAAAAGCCCGCTGGGCCACTCACGGACCGCCGAAGAGCTCGCAATCGAACCGGCAGCAGAGTCAAGATGGCGCTGGAGGGCTCTGAAGGGGCTGGACGCATGAGGTGAAAACGCGGAGCGCCCCCAGCGTTAAACCACGCCCCCTCCAGGAAGCACGGGGACAGGCTGAAAGTCAGCCACACCGCAGCCAATCAGCATACATCAGGCCCTGGAGTGACGTTGCCGCTGACCGCGGACGCCGCAGGGCACGCAAGTCAGCAGCGGGAGATTCAAATATGTGAAGGGGAAAGGAGCAGTGCTAGTGAGAGTGCCAGCGCGTGTATGTAAAAGCACACAGCCACATCATTGCAAAGCGGTGTAAGGCAAAGCACTTACACTCACAGGCACTCACACCCCCCCCCCCTCCCCGACGAACAGGATAGTGGGAGAAGGGGGAAGTAGGATGCCCATAAATACATTAAATATGTAAAGTAGGGCAATAGCGGACGGGGCATCCCAATTCAGGTTCACCAAAAAACCTGGGCCGCCTACCCTTTGGTGGGGGATTTGCAGTGGAGAAAGCTCCTAATGAAGCACCTCTAACAGGTGCTGCCTACCATCACTCGACCACGCAGCCAAAGCTGGGAGGCAGAATAAAGGGTGGAACGGGTGGGAATAGTACTACAGGGCCAGGGGCTGTGAAGCCCGGCTCACCTGCGAGAAGAGAAGCCATCATCTTGTCCTTCGCAGCCCACTGCAGAGAAAAAACTTGGGAATTAGAGGGAGGTCCTGGGTATATATGGACCGGGAGGGGCCTCTTTTTTGCCATCTCTGCAGTAAAGCGCCCTCTTGTGGAGGTATATCCCAGCTGTTATGAATCATTATCTGGAGCAGGACGTGCTGCATACTTAGAATAAGTGCCCAATATCGAAACTGGAGGGGGGGGCTGGTGAGGTCCCGATGTTCCTAAACATGCCTCACTCTAACCAGAATGGAAGGAAATGTTTCAGCAGAGTTGGACCTTAGTCCCTTTAAGTATGAGAGCAGGGCATTGCTGATTACACAGGTAAAGAAGTCCAGTGACCGAGATCAGAGAAAGTGGCATTTTTGTCTTGTGAGCGTTTTAATGCAATTTTGAAAATACATGGTTGTGAAGAGATTATCTTCAAGCTATAATCTTCTTTGCTTGCACTGTATTTTTATGTTATTAGAGTCTCTTCACAGTGCTGACACCAAACATGTCCAGAAGCTAGTAACATGGTGATACAGCGACAGACAGTGAGACCTAAAGGGGTCATTTGGAGAAACACTAATAATTTTTACTACAACATTACTATATCCAATTAATACAAAATACAGTAGTTCTTAAAAATACAATGTATAAAAATACAAATGCAATTATGGTTTATTTTAATTTTACACAAATCCCATGCATCTAGTCATTTCTGCTGTGCTATTGCATAAAGCTGTTGTTGCTAAATTCTAGTTCCTTTTAAATAGTCATACCCAAGTATACCCCTTTTTTTTTATAGTATGACCATCTGTTGCCTAAACCAAATGTTGGACTAAACACAACTGCCTCACATAAGGCTCGATTCAGAGAGACAAAAAAATACTTTCGTTTTAGTGCCGATCTGTTTTTTTTTTTTTTTAATTTCCCTCTCTCATATGAGTGTGCGAGCGATTCTATACATGCATTGCAATCCTTCTGTAAAGTTTTCGTCCGTTCGTACGGCAGAGTACGAGGATGTCATTTTCCATCGTGACTTTTGTGTTTCATTTTCTCATGTTACAACGTAGGCTTTCGATTTTGCCCTTTTTCCATCGTCTCCTCCCAAGAATCCTTTACGTTTCCCGATAGATTCTGTTTCCCTTTTTCAATAAATAATCGTCCAGACGGAAATCCTTATGATCTTGCGCCTGTGCACTACAAACTTAACTCATTAAAGTGCTCGTACTCAACTACAGGTGAAGCTCCAGGGCTAGCCCACCATTGTGTCCTCATATATCAAGCTGCACACCATTACTTCATGTAATAAATCAATTTATTAATCAAATAATTCATCCAATAATTCACATACAAAAACACACATCAAGAATTAAAAAACATATAATTAAAACCCCAAGTGGGGAGGAACTCCAGGGAGAACACCCAGGAGAAGTGGACCTGTTCCACGCAGCGCGTAGGTGAGGAGGTAAGTGGGGAGGAATTGGGCTGCTATGTGATATTGTGATCATTAGATAATTGCTGATATAATGGATTCCTGATGTGTATCCCTGACGTTTCTGGAGACAAAGAGAGGCACTATTTAGATTAATTAATGCATGTTAGCACTTAGGCACTTTATGCACCTTTGAAGGCACTTTAGTTGTTTATTTGTAGTTTTGCACATGTTTATATTGCAACTCAATATGGAGTTGTATTCACTATATTATTTACTATAGATTTTAGATTGCACAGGCACTTCACATCTTGTCCTACAAACGTCAGAGGCTATATATTGGTTGATTTCAATGAATTTTAGAATTACTTCAACTAAATTTAAAGAGTTGCTCTGATATTGTATGTGAGTGACTGCAGATTATTTTAGCCCTGGAGTTCCTCCCCACTTGGGGTTTTAATTATATGTTTTTTAATTCTTGATGTGTGTTTTTGTATGTGAATTATTGGATGAATTATTTGATTAATAAATTGATTTATTACATGAAGTAATGGTGTGCAGCTTGATATATGAGGACACAATGGTGGGCTAGCCCTGGAGCTTCACCTGTAGTTGAGTAGTAGTATGTTATTGGTGTCCCTGTAGCTAGCACCCGGTATATTATTGTGCATACCTAATTGTTAGTCATTAAAGTGCTCGCCTACATATTTGCCACCCTCACTTCTACTACAATGTTTAGCTAAATCACTTAGCACTGTCCTCCATCTTCCCTTTGGACCCTTAAAGCTCACCCCAACCACTTAGCACTATCCTCCATCTTCCCTTTTGGACCCTTAAAGCTCACCCCAACCACTTAGCACTATCCTCCATTTTCCCTTTTGGACCCTTAAAGCTCACCCCAACCACTTAGCACTATCCTCCATCTTCCCTTTTGGACCCTTAAAGGTCACCCCAACCACTTAGCGCTATCCTCCATTTTCCCTTTTGGACCCTTAAAGCTCACCCCAACCACTTAGCACTATCCTCCATCTTCCCTTTTGGACCCTTAAAGCTCACCCCAACCACTTAGCGCTATCCTCCATTTTCCCTTTGGACCCTTAAAGCTCATCCCAACCACTTAGCACTATCCTCCATCTTCCCTTTTGGACCCTTAAAGCTCACCCCAACCACTTAGCGCTATCCTCCATTTTCCCTTTTGGACCCTTAAAACTTACCCAAACCACTTCCCGGTTAGGTTCTTCTTCCATTTTAGGCCCCTAAAACTTACCCCAACCACTTCCCGGTTAGGTTCTTCTTCCATTTTAGGCCCCTAAAACTTACCCAAACCACTTCCCGGTTAGGTTTTTTTTCCATTTTAGGCCCCTAAAACTTACCCCAACCACTTCCCGGTTAGGTTCTTCTTCCATTTTAGGCCCCTAAAACTTACCCAAACCACTTCCCGGTTAGGTTCTTCTTCCATTTTAGGCCCCTAAAACTTACCCAAACCACTTCCCGGTCATCTGAATCTTAATCTCTAAATATTTATTTATTTATTTCACCCTTCGTTTGGTGTTAATGTATTTGTGTTTAAAAATGACACTTGAAGGCCATTTTTGAGGCCCATTAGATTTTTTTTTTTAAACATTTTGAAAACAAGTTTAAAAACACCAACATTAAAAATATTAAAAATTTAAAATTTTAAAAACTATTTACAAAACAAAAAACAGTGACAGGACCCAGAACACTATTCTTCTTCTGTTGTCCCCAACGAGTCAACCAGCTGCTGCATATCGGCCACCAACTCAAGGACCCTTCAATTAATTTCTTCCACTCTTGCTTGTGTGGTCCCTGTATCAATTTTAGAAACAAAATTACTTAGAGACAAATACATGTATGTTTCTCACCTGTGGATGGAATGTTTTTTAGTTGCAAACATAAATCAGGATGACATATGTCATTCTGCTAAGTAATTACTCTAAGCAAGTGGGCACTGGTCATTCTGCTAACTAATTTCTCTAAGCAAGTGGGCACAGGTCAGTCTGCTAAGTAATTACTCTAAGCAAGTGTGCACTGGTCAGTCTGCTAAGTAATTACTCTAAGCAAGTGTGCACTGGTCATTCTGCTAAGTAATTACTCTAAGCAAGTGGGCACTGGTCAGTCTGTTAATGCCATTGACTATGGCTTGATGTATGTGGGTGATCATGTCACTTAACACATACTGCAAAGAATGACATTACAACTTACTTGGTTGGTGGCCGACGGATGCCTCGTTGGGGACAATCCTACGTCCTGGGCCCTGCCACTGTTGTGAAGTAGAGGCTGTCGAGACATGGCAAATCGGGTCACTTATAATGTCTTAGTCAACAGTAATCAAAATTCATTTTCAATGTGTGTGTCACATCACTCACCTTCTCCCTGTGCCTCCTGGCCGAGATCTGCTGCAGCCTCCGCATCTTCACCCGCATCTAAAAAGACAGATTAAGGGAATCAGCTTGGGTGGAAATAGCATGTATATGTGTGTGCGGTTACATGAAGAGTCACATACCAGAGGCTCCCGCATGCGTCGCTGGGTACGACTCCCTGCCCACGCCGTGCCGCCCCTCCTCTGTGGAAAGGTCCAGAGGCTGGTCGGAGGACCCAACAGAGGAGGGGTAGGACCGTCGCCCTGGAGATCCACCACCTTCACTTCCAGCTGCAGATTCATGCAGCACTGGTCGGCCTGTGCGCCTCTGGGTGCGGCGTATACGGTAATCCATTTCCAACACTAGAAAGGAAAAACAATTATAAATAAATGCCTACCTTCTGCATGAGTTACATCTGGCATGCAATCGCTATGTACTTACTAGGGAAATGGATTCCGAAAAAGCACCGCACCCGGGGCATGTGCAGCCGTTTCAGGTCCGACCAATGCTGCATGATCTGCGTGTGGGTGAAGGTGGTGTCCGTCTCAGGTTGTATTTGGGCAATGATCTCCAGGGCGACGGTGCGCTTCTCAAAAGAGTTGGGCAGGTAGCCGTACCTGCGCTCCAGCATGGTCTACAAAACACAAAATAAACCTAGGTTTTAGTTCAAACTGCATACAAATATCTGTCAACAATCGATCATTTGACTAAATGACACTAACAGACACATTTGTAGCCTAATACAATCCTTTAAGCTGGCCTCAGTGTTGGTTCGCACGTGTGGGCCCTCACTTCGGTTTGGCACGGAGTTTGAGACTTTTGAGACTTTTTAAACCAACCGTTTTTTCATGCGCTTCCTTAAGGGCTAGGCATGCATTTAGATGGCAAATCAAAGGCAGTAAAAGACACTTACAAGCATGATGATCTCTTCTTGTTGGCGGGTGAAGATTGTGGGCGCCATCTTGCCTCTTGTCTGCAGCAGATAAGTAATGCCCCTGCGGTTTCCGGGTTACGCATGTCCGTACGCAATCATACGCGTAGTGTGAGACCCCCGGCAATCTAATTTAAAGGGTCCTGGACACACAGCTCATTCGCTTTCAGAGTCCATGTGCAATGGCACCGAAAAAACTTCTCAAAAAGCTGCAAAGGAGGCCACCACCAAACAGGCAGCCAGACGGAAGGAGCCTGCTGAGAGGCCCAAGACTCGGTCCCAGATGACCAAAATGAAATTGCGGCCAACCCGCAGTGCCCAGGCAAAGGCACCCAGCCCAACTAGGCTAAAAAAGGAGGCCGCTGGAAAAAGCAAGCCACAGGCCAGAAAGCCAACCACAACGGAGGGGAAAAAAGGGACCAAGAGTTTCCAAATCAGCAGACAAGAGGGCAAGGCACAGGGCCCGAAGTCCGAGGTCGCCCTCCCCACCCGCACGGGTGTCCAAATCAGCAGACAAGAGGGCAAGGAACAGGCCCCGAAGCTCAAGCTCAAGCTCTGGGTCACCCCTGGACCGGCCGTCTACCTCCAAGGGCCATGGGTATTCTAAGGGCCCTAAGAGGCACCGGGCACCAAGCACGACTTTATCCACAACACCCTCTCCTCCTCGGCCACATTTGGCACCAGCACAGGTGGAAAGGCAGGCTGAAGATGCCACAGCTATGCCTGCTAGTTAAGTGGCCACCCAGCCAAGAACCCCAAGTCCATGTCCAAGTCCATTCAATCAGAAGCCAGCCACCTGTCCTACATTTCTCCCCAACACAGCCAGCCCAGAATGTCCCCCGATTTGCCGCCAACCACTGATGAGCCAGAACGTCTAGCAACAGGGCGCACATTGCGCCGAGGCCACTTGAGTGGCAGGTTTGGTGATGCCCAAACTCTGGCATTGGCTAGTGGCCTCACCTTGTATTATGATGAGCTATATGGGCGCAGATCCAAAGCTACAAGCAAGCAGCGAAAAGCGGAGATTTTTGAGCAGCTCACCAGACAGGTCAATGCAGCGGGGGAAGAGCTCAAAGATGTGGAGCAGATACAAAGGAAAATATCGGACCTAAAGTATGCAGCACGGAAGAAAGAAAATAAACAGCGTAATTACAGGTACATATATACTTTGTGGATTTGGCTTCCACTTGTATTGCAAACATTTAGCTAAATGTGTGCAACTCTCTTTTTCAGCTTACAAACTGGCGGCGGATTCCCCACCAAACTGCAATTTACCCGAGCTGAGGAGATGGTGCTGGGCCTGCTACATCCTGTGGCCTTAGAGGGACACTCGGCCTGACAGGACACGGACATCCCTACGATTCCTGCGGGTTAGTAATGTTAGTGTGTATGTGAAATGTGAGCTACGTGTAAAATTTGGCTCAAAGCCATAGATTAACACATGCCCCTAGGGTGTGCCTTGTAGTGGAGGTAACAATTTAAACAGGGTGTGCTATGTGTGGCGACTCATCATTTGCTTTTTTCCTTGCTCATACATTATTTGGGAGAGTCTTGAGGAACACTATTGAGATTAGCAAAGGACTGCCTGTTATGTATTTTGAGTCAATTACATACAACACTTCCATCTTTATCTGTAGGCAATTTGGTTTGGAGCTGTGCTTTGCTCAGAAAGACTTGATCTGGGGTGCTTGAAACTTTGACCTAGAAAGAATGGCTAACAGCCTAATCTAATGGCAAATGCTATTTGCAAGCTGAGTGTGGTCCCATAATGGGCTTTTAGGGATGTGTGAAGCCTCAGAACAGCCAGTGCATGCATGTTTAGTTTGGTTAAGGAGACCAATGTGTATGTACTTGTTGACTAATACATCTAACAGATAATGGCATTCATAGTTAAGGTCAACTTGGTCCGTTGTGGGAGTTGCCATTCATGCATGGGCCCGTGTTTTAGTGAACCATATGTGTTAATACACATCAGCAATGCCTAGTTGTGTGTTAACATGCCTTCTTTTCCCCAATGCAGCCCAGCATCATCCCTCACCTAGTGGGGAATCCTCTGCCAGTTTGACCATGCCGTCTACTTCCGTGCTGCCTCGGACCCAGGATCTGATATATACGGTAAGTGTCTTTTTATGATGTTGCTTATGCATGTGCCTTGCCATGTTTCTTTTTGCTGAATTACATATGTATTCCCCAAACTGAACCTTTGTTATTTACATGTCCCAACAGACCCACACACTGATGGAGGAAATCCAGGAGCTGGAGGAAGATGGAGCCTTCATTGAACCTTATGAACAGCTCCCCCTGGGACAGAATCTGCAACTGTCCCAACATGTTTCTACACCAAATCCTCAGCAGCAGAGTGAAGCTGGCTGCATGCTGCCAGCCCATCGTGGGCAGCATGCAGAGACTGAGCCTACAGTCCCCAGTGTTAGCTCTGCTGCTGAGGATTTGCCAAGCAGACCTGTGGCTGTTGGTGGACCTAGAGGCACATAATCTGCACGCCCCCCAACCCGGGGAATTGGGAGGCGTAGTCAACTACGTCGCCCAGTTGCCCAGGGGAGGGGCGCGCCGATGATGGAGTCAGCATGGCACCATGAGAGGCGGCTATTTCGCCTCCAAAATCAACGAAACCACAAGCATCTTCATGGGCAATTAGAAACATTAAACAACACCTTAAACTCCATGCTGACTGAATTTAGGTCCAACAACAGCCACATGGCCACCTTATCCAATTATTACTGTGCCATGCTTGAGGAAGTTCGAAATAGCAACAGCCACATGGCCACCTTAACTAACAATCTCAGTGCCATGATGGCTGAATTTCGAACTTCTAATAGAAACATGTTGGAACAGTTGCAGATTCTGAATTCCACACAGGCCCAGGTGAGGGCCCACCTCCAAGGGCCCCAACCTGGGTTTTATGGGCATCCCCCATTTTAAGGCCTATTTGGCCTGTATCTGCTCCACATCTTTGCTCTACATCCCCACTGTATTGACCTGCCTGGTGAGCCCTACCAATATACCCTTTTGGGATGGCTTTGCTTGTTTGCTTTGGATTTGCGCCCATATAGCTCATTAGAGTGCTGAGGTAGCCCACTAGCCAATGCCGGAGGTGAAGCCTCAATGAACCTGCCACTCAAGCTGTTGCGCTGCATGCCTGTGGTGAATTACATTGGTTCTGGCTCCTCCTGTTTGTAGGCATGATTGGGGGATAGTCTGGCCTGGCAAACTACTACATTGACCCCTGCCTAAGATTAAACTGGACTTGGATTGGGACTGGGGGTTCTTGTTTGGGTGTCACACTGAGTAACAGGTGTAGATGTGGCATAGGTTTGGCTGCTTTACACCTGTGCCTGTGGCAAATGTGGCCAAGCAGGAGAGGGTGTGTCTGTGGGCCTATTTGCTGCCCAATGTGGACATGGCAATGCTTGTCACCTATGTTGATTTACTTTTCATTTGTCCGAAACTTTGCACAGGAGTGCCTTACTTTAAAACTCCTGCCTCTGGGCAATTGCTATGTGGCCTGATTTGGCTAAACTTTCATTTGTGTTTTGCCCATGTATTTTATGCAAATATGGGAGTGACCATCAACTCCAATGTTTGCTTTGGAAATAAACTACGGTACATAAAATTGTAATTAACCTGTGGTGGACTAAGTTTATGCCTTTATGTTTTGGGGGAATAAAGATGAGTTAAAGTAGGCATTAACAAATTTGGAACATCACCAAAACAAAAAAATAACATCATGTGTGAGGTTTTTTGTAATTATTTCTTTACTGTTTGTAAAAGTAAGAAACAAACATAAAAACACCAAGGTCCAAAAACACAATTACCAAAAAATAAAGGGACAAAACAAACAAAGGAACACAAAATTAAGCAAAATGTGTCTCAATTAATTTAGACCGCACGGCTTGGGCAGACGCACTCGGTGGGCCCCGATAGTCCTCGTCTGGGTCATCGGTGGGTGGAGAGGGGGGCAAATCCACATACCGGGGGACACGCTGCAAAATAGCAAAATTATGCAACACTGCACAGGCCATTATAATATCTATGACCTTTTTGGGGTCATACTGAAGTGCTCCCCTGATATGGTCCAAGCATCGGAAGCGGGTCTTCAATAGGCCAAACGCCCTCTCCACCACAGCCCTGGTCTTCCTGTGCGCCCTATTATATGCCTCCTCGGCTGCATTCTGGGGCCGGAGGACGGGCGTCAACAGCCACGGAAGGAGTGGATAGTATTATAAAAAACATAAATTACACATTACTCAATAAATGGAATCCCCTAAACGGGCCATCAACATGACTAAGAGGCTAGGTCACATTTGCTACACAGCATGAGCATACATAGTGCACAGCCCAAAAAAAAAAGATGTGGAAACAAATTAAACATCAAAGATGGCGGATGAGGTCCAATCAGCCAGACTGCTAACAGGTATTGGTTTAGGACTGTGCTGCTCAGCATTCTTGGATGTCTTAAATTCTCAGGACCCTGTATCTGCTTGTTATGAGTCCAAAACAGCTCTAACCCGCCCCCTGCACTTTATTCCGCTCTCCTATACTCAGTAAGTGTAATTCATCTAATCAAAGATGGCGCAGACCCTATTATAAATTCCAGGACATAATTTAAGCAGAGTGTGGGGAAGAGTAATTCTTACTTTACTCTAAATTCTATTTCTACATTTTGCTAATGCAGGACTAAAATTTGGCAAGGCTTGGTTGCTTTAAAAATCTAATGGTTAAGGTCGTGTTTCACATGTAAACAAGGTGTTCAAATAGGCATAGTTTCATACATGGAACACAAACAAAATTCATAGCCATACATATCACAAAAAAGGACGTTATTGGCATCAACTTACCAAGGAGCCATCCACCGGAAAATTCCCCAGTCTCAAACCGACCGTACAATCCAGATCTGCGAAGAATGTAGGCATCATGGGATGAGCCTGGGAACCCGACGAGCAGACTAAGGAACCGCATGTCCGGGGCCACCACTGCTTGGACATTCATTGAGTGGCCCATTTTGCGGTTCCTGGGATTTAAAAAAAAAAAAAAACATTATAAAGGGAAGGCAAAACCTGTGGCCCAATTAAAAATAGCAATAAACAAATACATAAGTATTTTGTCTTGCCAAATAAGAATATGTATGTTTGAAAACGGAAATATTAACTTTCCAGGGTCTATTTCAGGTACACATTAAAATGTTTCCTTGGTGAACACATGTGACATTTATATGCAACTAAATACGGTCCATGGTTCCACAGGGACCCTTTACAAGGATGGAATACTTACAAGGAGGGCTAAATTACAAGGAGGGCTAAATTACAAGGAGGGCTAAATTACAAGGAGGGATACATTACAAGGAGGGATTAATTACAAGGAGGGAAAAATTCTAAGAAGGGACATTTTACAAGGAGGGACTTTTGGAATTTTTTTTGACATAAAAAAAAAAATTTGGTAAAAAATATGAATGATTGTACTTGCCTGTAGATATACTCGTCAACTGCCGGAGGGACCAGGGCAATGTGGGTGCAGTCAATTGCACCCATGACGTTGGGCATGTCGGCGATGTTATAAAATGCCAGCTTAATCGCGTTTCTGGCTACCATATCGTCAGGAAAATAAATATATTTCCGAGTTATGGTAGCCATGCCTTCCAAAAACTTGGATAGCGCGCAGCTCAGCGTAGGCTGGGAGATCCCCACGGAGAGGGCAGCCAGCCTCTGGAACGAGCCGTTCGCCAAAAATTGCAGGCAGCCAAGCATCTTGGTTATACCTGAAATTGCTTTCCCCTTCCTTGTGGTGCGGGCTAACCATGGCCGCAGCTCACTATACAATTTATGGATAGAAGGGCGATTAAGTCTGGTGAGCTCGAACAGCTCAACGTCATGCATGCCATCGATGTGCATGCGTCGCCGCCGGTGCAATCTGGTCACAGCCCTCCAGACAATTTCAATGCCCATGAGCTGCAGATCCTCATGCTCCTCAAAAACACTAGAGTCATCCATGCCTGCTAGTCTCGAGGTCAAAATGGTCCCGTAAGGGGATCGCAAAGGAAACGGATTTATAGGGTGGTGGTCCGTCGGCAATCAGCTCTCTGAATGAGACGCAAACCCATAGCAATAACGTAAGTTATCTGAACGAACGAAAAATATCAGATTTGGTTTGGAAAATGACCCAAACTAACGCAAATGTTCCGATTTGCTTTCGTTCATCGAAAGCGCATATACGTATTTGCCCCGAACGGTCGTACGAATGAAAAATGAACGAAAACAGCAAAAAAATGACAAACACCCACTAAAACTTTCACAGGGAGCTACAGAAGTGCAGACGAATGTGTCTCTGAATCGAGCCTATAGTGTGAGTGACAAGGCAATTAGCCGGTTTGATGCGAATTGGATCCAAAATGTGGATCCAAAGTAGGTGCACGGGAGTCACCAGTGACTAGATAGGAGCCACATATAGAAATACTGACACAGGTTCATAATGAAACCAAGAGGCTCTTTCTGCCAGTTTACTAAAAGCTTTAAAGTGGACCAACACCCACCCCTGATCGGCCCGGGAATCTATAAGATTCCCGGGCTGATCAGCTCCCTCCCGCGGGGCATCCAAAATCGGGATGCCCCGCTGTGTGAAACCCCCCCAGAAAGCCCCTTAAAAACGTACCTTATCGCCGACGGACGGACAAGCGGCGGATAAGCCGCCGCCGCCACCGCCGCCTCCCGCGCGTCCCTCTAGCAGGGCGTGCACCCGCGCCGGCCGTTTGTGAATGGCCGGCGCAGGCGCGCGCCCTGTAAGAGGGTCGCGCGAGAGGCGGCGGCGGCTTATCTGTCGCTTGTCCGTCGCCGATAAGGTAAGATTTTAGGGTCTTTCTGGGGGGTTTCACACAGCGGGGCACCCCCGATCGTGAAAAAATCCTGGGTGTTGGTCCACTTTAAACACATTTCTACCAAGATCAGACATTAGGTCACACTGTAAACTGATTGGTCACTAACTACAAAGCAAAACTATAAAATCATTGGTTCAAACACAACTCGAGTATTCATTGGTTGACTTAGAAGCCGATTATTCATGACTCATTGGTTATTGTCTTTCAATCCTTACTTGCATCTTGCACAGTTTCAACCCTTCATTTGCATACATCATCTCTTGTAACTGTATCATATTCCGAACAAGTGAACAAGGCCATGTTAGAACAAACAATTAGTGCAGAACATTAAGACATTCCTCCTTTACTAAACTGTGTTTTCTCTGATTCCATTTTATTGCGGCCCCTTGAAATGAAGTATTAAGGCAATTTGGCCCCTGAACCAAAACGGTTGTGCACACCTTCTCTAAACCAACCCCCTAGACTTGAAAACCAAGTGGCAGAATTCAGCCATGACAGAGCCAAGAGGGCCAGTCTAAATTCCAGTCTGCTTCTAAAGTCTTCCTATAGTCGTTTGGCATGCTCAATGTCACAGACACTTTGAACTATACTTTCATTATTTACATAATGGCAACAAGCGCGTCCTACTGTTTGACACATTCCTCCCCGTGTTGGTTCAGTACGGTAAATCATCATAAACAATTGAACCGTAGCCATGTTTAAAACATCAAAAATTGAATCTGTTGCAAACAATTGTCAAACAATTTCGCTAACTTCTCTGCTAATTTCTTCCGCTAGTATGGGCATTCCTTACAGATGATCCGGCTATGGTCAATGCTAGTCCAAACCTTTTCTGCCAGGCCACGTGAACTATGGTTTTAGCTTTAATTTTAGGGGCACTGCTCTTATACAAGGTATTTTAGGTATGTTTAGGATCCTACTTATAGGGATATCACCTGATTCCCATACCCAGGTAGCTGGAGTTAGACTAGCCAAGGTACATGTTCCTGAACTGCCTCTAGGTACCCAATTGTAATCCCCAGTGCCACAGATAAAAAACAATCAACAATCCAGGAGGAAGGGTTAATCCAGGTTTACTCAATACTTCTACTTGGGCAATTGGGTATGCAAGAGTGGTCAAGCCTAAAAGGGTGTGGTTGGTAGTATTTGAACAATATTGTAATGAGTCATCCTTTGTCAAGTCTAGGTTTTTTGAAATTAAATAGACCCCCATATTTCCAATCTGAGTCAAGTAAAGTCCCTGTCATATTTCTTTTCAAGTTGAGGGTCCCATTCCACACTTAAAATTCACCTTAACTCCTGCCATTGGTGTCCTTCCCAACCCTGGACTTGTCTTAGTGTAAGTCTGATAAGTGCCCTTTTGTCTTAATGAACTACAGTGTCTTACCAGGTGTTTAGGTTCTCCAGTGATATCCTCTAAATGACACCTTAGTGTCATTCCAGAGTTCACACATGCTGGGCTCAGTAGTTCATCATCTGACAGTGGATCAGCTAAAAAAGGGATAGTTTTGGGAGAAATTGGTGTATTTGTACAAAGCCAACAATCTGCCAATTGTGTTTCCATAGAAATGGCTTAATGCATTTTCCAAAAAATATTTTGAAATGGATTATCAAGAGTTATATGTAAGTCTAGCATTACCAACACATTTTTTTTTAAAAGAGAAGAGTAAGTAACCAAATCATGTCTTAGGTTCCACTATCGTGTAATGGCTGGCATGGATCTAATTTCGCTTTCCTTCAAGCATTACAGATGTGGACATAGTCAACAGAACTTGGTAAGGCCCTTCAAATCTTGGCTGAAGGGGACTTCACACATGGCGCTTCAGGACCACCCAGTCCCTGGGTCCAATGTATGATGTCCAGGTAGATCACCTGAAGAGGGGAGAGAGGAGAAAACTTGAGAATGCATGTCATTTAACTGTCTATGCAAGTTTTTAAGATATCCTGACATAAACCCATGCTGCAGCTGGGGGAAGTAACAACCCAATTGAAGAGAGTCAACAACACCTCATATGGACTCAGCCCGGTTTTCCTATTTGGGGTATATCTGATGGAAAAGAGGGCCAGGGGCAGGCACTCTGTCCATGGTTTTTCTGTTTCAGCCATGGCCTTCTGGATTTTCAACTTCAAGGTGCCAGTCTTTCGATCTTTTCACTGCTTTGTGGGTGGTAGAGGGTGTGGAAGGCTTGCTCCATTTCTAGTCCTGACATCATCTCCTCCTGTAAAGTGGGTCCTGCAGTCCATCTTCAAGGTCTCAAACAAGCCATACCTACAGACGATCTCAATCAGCAGCTACTTGGCGGTGGCTTTGGCCATGGCATCTTGGACTGGAAAGGCCTCCACCCATCCTGAAAATAAATCTATAATGGTCAGCACATACTCATCAGGGCAGTCTCTGGAAGGGATAGCAGGGCCTTGGGGTGCACTTTTGGGAGGTTTTAAAAGTCTTCCCAGAGATATGGAGGGCACATACCTGCCAACCCTGTACATATTTGGCACTTACAGTACTGAACTCCGGAGCCATCCACCTGGCCTGCACTATGCTGCACATGCTTCCTGGAGGGTCACATCATGACTAGGGCCTATGGGGGTGGTAGTGGCCAGGAAGGACACAGGCTTGCTGTACTCTTCTGTTTAATATCTGAAAGGGTGGTGGATTGCTCTGTCATCTCCGTAGTAGTGAGTCTTTCCTCTTCCTCTGGGGTGACTGATATGCCCTGACTGGTAACAAATTGGATGGCATGTTGTATGATGCTACGTGCCTTGACTTCCCCAGTGCTGCTGTAACGAGTTGGCATATGTCCCTCTAGCACCCATTGTAGGTGGTTAGGTGGCCTGGATCTGGACCAGTGAGTACGAGAAGGACATGGGTCTCTTCTGGTTTCACAAGAGCCATTATCTCCATAGGAATCAAGGGGACAGGAGCATCCTTCACTAGAATGTCTAATCCTATCTAAGTCTGTATCTAAGAGGACCCTTGTTTGAAATGGGAGACTGTGTCCTGGGGTGGGGCCAGCCATTCTATTTGTCAATGCACTTTCTTAGGGAGCCCAGACTGGTCAGTTATTATAGATGCCCTTCGAGGGCATGGATGTTCATGTAGTGGCCTGGGTTCCCATGTCCTTTAAAGTGGACTATCCTGGGTTTTGGTCCTTTCCCCGGAGGCAACCCGATCGGGGGTGCCCCGCTGTGTGAAACCCCTAGAATGCCCAAACGAACTCACCTGTTTCTGGTCCCACGGCATGTCTAAGAGAAGGGGCTCTGATGGCTGCATCCTCCTCCTCCCTCTAACAGGGAGCATGCCCGTGCCGGCCATTTACAAATGCTTGGCGCGGGCACACGCACTGCTAGAGGGAGGCAGAGGAGAGCAGCTGCTCTTAGATGAAACGTGGGACCGGGAAGAGGTGAGTTGGCGGGCGCGATCTTGGGGGGGTTTCACACAGCGGGGCACCCCGGGGAAAGAACCAAAACCCAGTATAATCAAAATCCCGTTTTTGGTCCACTTTTAACTCATCTATCTCTTTAACCTTTGCTTCTAATTCTCTCCTCTCAACTTCTAATTGTTCTTCATTTTGTGTGCTAAGATCCCCTGGGTCATCCTTATCATCTTCCTTATCTAAGTCTGGTGTTCTTACTACCATTTTAGTGTGGTCTAGTGGGGGGCTTCTTCCCTTACCTTCCCCCTCATTTCTCAGCAGATTGATTAGGGGGATGTATCACCGGGCATGTGGTCCCCCGGGCCACTGGGTAGAGACAAGTGCTGATGACCGGGTACAGGGGAGTGGGTGCCGGTGGCTTTGAATGCCCCCAGCTATGGCAAAACCGCATATAAACCCTGTTTAGTGAATGGCAGTTTGGACACCGCCAATCGTCAGAGAGGGTCTGGCTAGGGGCCACTGGTCCTTCAAAGGAGGATGGCCCTGCTTTGTCCCTTGTTGTCAATTTACTTAACCAAATCCCTTAGTTCCCCTCGTTAGCAGTAATACACCTTCTTTCCCACTACTATCTTCTGTCCATCCATAGCATACACTTCCTATCCTGTCATTTAACACTCCATAGGCAATGTGGCATTCCCACCCGTCTTATTCCCATAGGCAGTGTGGCATTCCCCCCTTCTTATTTCCATAGGCAGTGTGGTATTCCCACCCTTCTTATTCCCATAGGCAGTGTGGCATTCCCCCCTTCTCATTCCCATAGGCAGTGTGGCATTCCCCCCTTCTTATTTCCATAGGCAGTGTGGTATTCCCACCCTTCTTATTCCCATAGGCAGTGTGGCATTCCCCCCTTCTCATTCCCATAGGCAGTGTGGCATTCCCCCCTTCTTATTTCCATAGGCAGTGTGGTATTCCCACCCTTCTTATTCCCATAGGCAGTGTGGCATTCCCCCCTTCTCATTCCCATAGGCAGTGTGGCATTCCCCCCTTCTTATTTCCATAGGCAGTGTGGTATTCCCACCCTTCTTATTCCCATAGGCAGTGTGGCATTCCCCCCTTCTCATTCCCATAGGCAGTGTGGCATTCCCCCCTTCTTATTTCCATAGGCAGTGTGGTATTCCCACCCTTCTTATTCCCATAGGCAGTGTGGCATTCCCCCCTTCTCATTCCCATAGGCAGTGTGGCATTCCCCCCTTCTTATTTCCATAGGCAGTGTGGTATTCCCACCCTTCTTATTTCCATAGGCAGTGTGGCATTCCCCCCTTCTTATTTCCATAGGCAGTGTGGTATTCCCACCCTTCTTATTCCCATAGGCAGTGTGGCATTCCCCCCTTCCTATTTCCATAGGCAGTGTGGTATTCCCACCCTTCTTATTCCCATAGGCAGTGTGGCATCCCCCCCTTCTCATTCCCGTAGGCAGTGTGGCATTCCCCCCTTCTCATTCCCATAGGCAGTGTGGAATTCCCCCCTTCTCATTCCCATAGGCAGTGTGGCATTCCCCCCTTCTTATTTCCATAGGCAGTGTGGTATTCCCACCCTTCTTATTCCCATAGGCAGTGTGGCATTCCCCCCTTCCTATTTCCATAGGCAGTGTGGTATTCCCACCCTTCTTATTCCCATAGGCAGTGTGGCATCCCCCCCTTCTCATTCCCATAGGCAGTGTGGCATTCCCCCCTTCTCATTCCCATAGGCAGTGTGGCATTCCCCCCTTCTCATTCCCATAGGCAGTGTGGCATTCCCCCCTTCTTATTTCCATAGGCAGTGTGGTATTCCCACCCTTCTTATTCCCATAGGCAGTGTGGCATTCCCCACTTCTCATTCCCATAGGCAGTGTGGCATCCCCCCTTCTCATTCCCATAGGCGGTGTGGCATTCCCCACTTCTCATTCCCATAGGCAGTGTGGCATTCCCCCCTTCTTATTTCCATAGGCAGTGTGGCATTCTCCCCTTCTTATTTCCATAGGCAGTGTGGTATTCCCACCCTTCTTATTCCCATAGGCAGTGTGGTATTCCCCCCTTCCTATTTCCATAGGCAGTGTGGCATTCTCCCCTTCTTATTTCCATAGGCAGTGTGGCATTCCCCCCTTCTTATTTCCATAGACAGTGTGGTATTCCCACCCTTCTTATTCCCATAGGCAGTGTGGTATTCCCCCCTTCCTATTTCCATAGGCAGTGTGGCATTCCCCACTTCTCATTCCCATAGGCAGTGTGGCATTCCCCACTTCTTATTTCCATAGACAGTGTGGTATTCCCACCCTTCTTATTCCCATAGGCAGTGTGGTATTCCCCCCTTCTCATTCCCATAGGCAGTGTGGCATTCCCCACTTCTCATTCCCATAGGCAGTGTGGCATTCCCCACTTCTCATTCCCATAGGCAGTGTGGCATTCCCCACTTCTCATTCCCATAGGCAGTGTGGCATTCCCCCCTTCCTATTTCTATAGGCAATGTGGTATTCCCACCCTTCTTATTCCCATAGGCAGTGTGGCATTCCCCCCTTCTCATTCCCATAGGCAGTGTGGCATTCCCCACTTCTCATTCCCATAGGCAGTGTGGCATTCCCCACTTCTCATTCCCATAGGCAGTGTGGCATTCCCCCCTTCTTATTTCCATAGGCAGTGTGGCATTCCCCACTTCTCATTCCCATAGGCAGTGTGGCATTCCCTCCTCTGATTCCTTTAGGCAGTGTGGCATTCCTCCCTCCCAATGCCATAGACAGTGTGACATTCTCCCACTCCCAATCTCATAGGCAGTGTGACATTCCCCGTCCCATTCCCATAAGCAGTGTGGCATAAAGTGATATCTTTATATACTACACTTATCATTAGTGTATATATTATTTTTTTCATTATTAAAAGTAGACCTATGAACAAATAATTGTTTATTCATAGTGTAATAATAATAGTATTAATTATTTGTATTTATGATTATATAATGTATTCAAAATTGGCAATAATAATCTTTATTTACTTAGCGCCAAAATATTCCGCAGCACTTTACAATCAATTCGTCATAATTTAATATTAATTATTATGATTATGATTATGAATCGTTAATTATTTTATTGACAAGCTACAAAAAAAGCAACCAGTAATAAGATTTTATATTTTTCACTTTTTTTTTTTTTATTATTTGTTTTCATCAGCAGATCTGCAATGACTGTTATATCTTTTTTCCTAAAAAAAAAGGAAAGAAAAATGATCTAAATATGACTAATGACATCCACATCAACGTGAAATATACAATAATAATCTACTTATCATTATTGTATATATATATATATATATATATATATATATATATATATAATATATTTTATATATTTTTTCATTATTAAAAGTAGACCTATGAATTGTTTATTTATATAGCGCCATTCTCTTCCATAGCATAATATTAATAATAGTACTAATTATTTGTACTATAACTATAATAACCTTTATTTATATAGCGCCAATCTATTCTGCAGCACTTTACAATAAATTTGTAATCATTTATTTTTAATTAATATTATGATTATGAATTATTTTATTGACAATGCTACAAAAAAAGCAATCAATAATAAGATTTTATGTTTTTCACAAATGTTTTTTTTTTTGTTTTCGTCAGCGGATCTGTAATGACTTCTTTTTTCTTTCGTGAAAGGTCCATAAAAAAAGAAAGAAAAATAATGTATTATTAATTAATATTATGATTATGAATTATTTTATTGCCAATGCTACAAAAAAACAATCAATATTAAGATTTTATGTTTTTCACAAATGTTTTTTTTTTTTGTTTTCGTCAGCGGATCTGCAATGACTTTTTTTTTCTTTTGTGAGAGGTCCGTAAAAAAAAAAGAAAAATAATGTATGATTAATTATTATTATGATTATGAATTATTTTATTGACAATGCTCCAAAAAAAGCAACCAATAATAAGAGTTTATGTTTTTCACGGGTGTTCTTTTTTTAATTATTTATTTGTTTTCGTCGGCAGATCTGCAATGACTGTTATATCTTTTTTTTTTTTTGTTATGAAAGGTCCATAAAAAAAAAAGAAAGAAAAATGATCTAAATATTACTAATGACATCCACATCAAAGGGCTCTGCTGCCAGGCCAGGTTTTTCGGAGTCCCATTAAGATTTTTGTATTCTTTGTTGCTGGCTGGATCCAGGCGCCCGGGAGCCCATTGCGCTGATATGTATAATGTAGCCCATCTTATGTCACCCACAGACTGAGATTTTCAAGGAAATCAGACAGTGAATTAAGCATTCCCAGGCTGCCTGTTCACAAACATAGAGCTCCCTTCGGCTGTCACCTCCCTACAGAGCTGCAGAAAAAAATGCTTTGTATCTCCTGGCTCTAGACAAGGTATGTTGGAATATATTTCTATGGATTGCTCTGGAATTCTTAAACAAAGTCTTGCGCCAGCACACAGGAAATTACACAGCCGAAAATTCCTTTCTAAAAACCAGATTATTTTCTTTTCCAGTAACTGAAAGGTAATTTTTTTTTTTTTTACATTTTATATTTCTTATTAGTCTCACTAGTAGGTTTTATGTATTTAAAAAAAAAAAATGGTTGGCGTGGATGTTGGAGTGGCGGGCGTCCTGAATTTCCCCCGATTTGTCATTTGTAACATTTTATTGACATGCTTTGCACAGGTTTTCCAGCTTCCCCCTGATTTCACCACATCACAATGTACACTCATGAATATGCATGACTCTACCCAGAATCCTCTGCAGCCGCTTTTCATTCCACACAATGCCTTTTTTTTTTTTTTACTTGCTTGGAAATATTTCTCTGCCTTGGCACCTTCACTCAGTACTGTACTTTTAATGTTTCGTGGCTCCGGGCGCATCCTGGCGTTTTCTTGATGCATGTTAGCGTTTTTTTGTTAGTTTTTGCACTTTTTTTTTTTGTTACCATTGTTGTGATGTATTTTACATGTGCTTTGATGAGTTTTTAGTAAAACTGTAACAAAGTTTTATAGGCTTTTAAAGGGCAACTGTAAAAGTGACGCGGCCCTTGTGCGAACGTTAAATGGGGTCCTTTTGTGGCGCATACATGAAAACTTTTTTCTTTCTTTCTTTTAAAGTGGACCAAAATACACGGAGATCGGGACAGGAATCTTTGAGACTTCTGGGACGATTGATTCCATCCCCCGGGGCATCCAAAATCGGGATGCGCCGCTGTGTAAAACCCCTCAGGTCACCCATAAACTCACCTTCTTTCCCAGTCCAAAGGAGAATGCGCAAGCCACGGCCGCATCTCCACTATCCCTTTAGCAAGGGGCGTGCCCGCGCCAGGTATTTGTGAATGGCTGGTACAGGCACGCTTCCTGTTAGAGGGTAGAGGGGGATGCGGCAGCCAGCGTGCTCAGATCCTCTCGAGCCCCTTCATCCAGGAGCTCATTTAATGCGAGTGGATCGAAACGCGCTGGTGGACGAGCGTCGTAGAACCGAGAAGAGGCGAGTTTGTACGGGCGACCTGGGGGGGGGGGTTTCACATAGCAGGGCAAGGGCCAAAACCCAGGATAGTCAAAATCCTAAGTTTTGGTCCACTTTAAAGAAAACTCAATTTTTGTCAGATTTTTGGTGTTCTGCCTAATTGTTTTCCTCTTCTGGAATGTAAAATAATCATGTGTGTCAGAATGCTGTTTCAGTGATTCTCACATTCCTGGGGCTCAGTTTTGCTACAGTGGGAGTGGTTTTCATGGCCTTGAGTAAAACACATGGACTACAAGTCCCACAATTCTCTCAGTGTTACAGGTGAACTCATTAGCAGCTTTGGCAAAGTCTAAGCAGCCTAATGACCTGTACAGCTGAGATTTTAGCTATTAACCATTTTGCAGCTAGAACACAAGACTGAGATCCTTCCAAACTGAAGAAGTTGAATTTCAGTAGAATGGATTAAATTTGTCACCTATGCCTTAGCCAATAAAATAATTAGCACGCTAGAGTGAGGAAGTCTATGATTTGTACTCCAAATCACCACTTTAGTATACATAGGTAAACATATTGTTGCTATAGAAAACAGTTTTCTTTTATAACACAGAGTTGCAAACAAATTGAACATTTTAAAAATAACATATGGCCTCGATTCAATAAAGGTAGAAAAAAATTCTCATGGTAGTAAAATATTCAATTCATGAGAAAAAAGCCTGAGAATGTCACTGTTACTGAATCACTAGATAAAAAGACAATGAAAGTCAATGGCAGCTTTTACTACAGTGTATAAAGGAGTAAACAGTTCTCTACTTTTCTTAGTAGTAAAAAAGTGCCATTGACTTTCATTGTCTTTTTATCTGGTGATTCTTTAACAGTGACATTCTCAGGCTTTTTTCTCATGAATTGAATATTTTACTACCATGAGAATTTTTTTCTACCTTTATTGAATCGAGGCCATAAGTTTAGCACATTGAAGACATAATTTTGCCACATTACAATGGAAACTTTTAAAAGTGTCATTGAAAGTGGAATTACCCTTTAACTGAAGTGGGATACAGCTAGAAAACTAATGCCTGAAACAGCAGAGACAAATGGTCCTTCATTTTTCTAAATGATGCAAAGTGAGCGCAAATATAAATAAGTTTGCGGACAAATAATAATGCCCCTCCCCTTACCTCCTGGGCCTTGGTGCTGTTGCACCCCCTTTACACCAATAGGTAAAATTAAAGTTTAATTTCAGCATCTGCTGGAACTCTGCTCCCATGCCAGCGCTGAGCAACATTTGGGAGCATGTAAAATAAGAAATTCAATTTAAAGTGGACCAAAACCTGGGATTTTCACTATCCCTCACCCCCCCCCTTTCACTATTCATACCTTGCCGGAGTTCCGACAGCGCCGGTGCTGCTCAGGTCCAATCAGTGCCTTTGACAGCGCATATTAATGTGTGGCTAAAGAAACTCAATGTAAGCTTAGATGCTCTGAGCGCGAACCCTGCATTCCTCTATGGCTGCGTTCCTCAGCTATGGCGGGTACACAGACCGGCAAGGATGCAAGAGATGCCGCCAATGACATGCATGTACTGTGGGAGGTGAGATTGTCAGGCAACTGGTGGGGTTTCGTGATGCCCCAGGGGTGGGCCTTTAAACCGGACCTTCAGCATAATTAATGAAAAGCCCGAACCCTTAAAAAACTATTCCCCAGCATCTAAAATTAATAAATTTTAAGTTTTTTGTCTCTTACTTATTATTCTTTCCCCCACTGGGTTGCAACTCTGTTCAGGACTCTAGGATACGGGCGCCGCCATCTTGCCTCAGAAGCATCACATACTGAGGAGAAGGAGAGCGGGATAAAGTACGAGGGTGGGGTTATAGCTGTGCTTTGGACAGACAGAGCAGAGCTGGGGTCAGGAAAAGGTGAGCAATCCCAGAATGCAGAGCGGCACAGTGAGAGGACACTTCCTGTTTGCAGACTGCCTGATGCTCTATGAGTTGCCATCTTGGATGTTTAAAGGCTCATAACATGAACATGCAGTAGATGCAGGTAGGATGGTTTTTAATGTGAGCAATCTGTATGTACAGGGTGTGGGAAAAAAACAGCGTCAGCGCTCTAAAACTGGGCGCTCTAGCGTCGAGCAGAAGCTATGTGATAAAAGTCACATACACACCAGCACCAGAGCAAAAACACATGGAATGACATTGTTTTAACACTGTGACAATGACACTTCAATTTTTTTGTTTGCAGCCAGGAGAGGTCACACAATGATTTGAGCAAAAAAAAAAATAATTTAATTGCCAAACACGCTGTTTAAACACAAGCAAATGAAACCCCATTGAAATGTATGGGAGAGAGACACTGAGCGAAAGGTAATACCTAGAGCGCTGGTGCTATACACTGAGCCGCCTGTAATAATACATGTGACGCTACATGGTGCTGTCAGAGGCGCTCACCAGATTCGCTTTCATAAATGTGGTTTTGTGTACAGCGCCCGGCGTTCATCAGACGCTGCCTGCCGCTACGAAGCACTACCTAACTTAAATAACCCCCATAGTTTGCCTCATAATGACGACCCGTAAGTCTATAGAAGCCTCAGATCCGCTCCTGAGCGAGTGGTGCAGTGCGCCCCCGCTGGCTCTCAAAGCGCTGTTTGCGCATGCCCAGTCAGAAGGTGGGGGCGGGTCTGAAATGTGCGCTCTCTCAATGGGCCAGTGCTGTCAGAGCCAGCAGCATCGTGCCACTAGCTCGGTAGTAGATCTGTGGCCTCCGCTTTGCCGGCCACTTTGCACACAGGGGCCGCTATTATGAAGTAAACTATAGAGTCAATTCATGGTCGTACACAAATGAATTTACGCACACTTTTTTTGAGCACCAACTAGGGCTCAGTCTTCCGCATCATTCACGGTCATCAAAAAGGGATGTGCATTTGGTTTTGCACCTGAAATTTTCCACCAGCGTTATTTTGGCGCACCAAACTGTCTCTGGCGCCTGATTTATGGGATGTTTAGAGGGCAGCAAAGCGTACACAAATGTGGCAATTTGAAGAGTGAATTTCCTCCACCTACCTTTCCAATAACCAGCCAGCTCGTCCGTCATGTTTATGAACAATGAAAGTTTCAGCCGGGATTGAACACATTTTTTGTTTTTTGTTGGAAAAAAAATGAAAAAGTTGTCAGAAATCACAAAAATTAATGTCCAAACAATATAAAATGTGAATATTGGGCCCTAAAGTTTAGCAAAAACAATAACAAAAATGTGTTAAATTGTTAAGCATTAATATGCAAAACAAACAGGGAGGGAGGGTTAAAGAGAACATTCGGGACAAAACATTGGACCAAAAAATATGTTAAAGTGGATCAAAACCCAGGATTTTGCCTATCCTAGTCCACTCCCGCAGGGCACCCCCAATCGTGTGAAACCCCCCAAAGATTGGGCATTAATTCAACTCAACCGGGTCCTACCGCGCATGTGCGGCCGCTCGTCCAATCAGTGCACTCGGAGCCTCTGAGCTATGCACATCTGAGCGACGTCTTAGCTCAGCGGCTCTGAGCACGCTGGTGGCCGCATTCACAAATGGCCGGCGCAGGCACACGCCCTGCTAGAGGGATAGCGGGGATGCAGCCGCGACCCACGCATGAGCCATTGGACCGGGATTAAGGTAAGTGTTGCGGGCGACCTAGGGGGTTTCACACTGCGATTTTGGATGCCCCGTGGGGAGGGAATGGATAGGCCCGGGAATCTTATAGATTCCCGGGCTGATCCAGCTGGGTTTTGGTCCACTTTAAGGGATAACTGGAATCAGAATATCCCCAAAAAATGGAGAACACAGGTTTTCCAGAGAATACACTCCGAAATGGCGAACAGAGCTTCACAGAAAACACAGAAGCTGGAGAGATCAAATTGCTATAGAGAAACAGTAAAGGAAAGTGGAGAAACATGGGGGACCATTGGGAACAGTTAAGTGATTAGACGGGCAAATGGGCATGGGGTGGGCCAATTGCACTATAAAACAGCAGATTTTCCTTGTGGAAGGTGCAAACTGGCGCAAAAAGAGGCAATTTGCACTTCCCCTGTGCGCTTGCCATTTGGTGCGATCCATGAATTGACCCTTATGTGTTAATAAACACATGCATAATAAACATGTGGGCCATTGTTCTTTTGCCTCAATCTGGATAGTGCGGGCGCGCTATCCAGATACAGAATTTTAATTTCAGGCTGTTGTTCCTGTTTAAAGAGGACCAAAACCCAGGATTTTGACTATCCTGGGTTTTGGTTCTTGCACCCAGATCTGGGGTTGCCCGCTGTGTAAAACCCCCCTGGTTGCCCAAACTCACCTCTTCCAGGTCCCACGAAGCATGCGTGGCCCTTTGTCCAGGAGCTCGTCTAATGGGAGCGGATCCCTGCGCGCTGGCGGCCGCATCCCCCGCTATTGTCTAACAGGGAGCGTGCCCGCGCTGGCCATTCACAAATGCCTGTCGTGGGCACGCACCCTGCTAAAGGGATAGCGGGGATGCGGCTGCTGCTTGCGCATGCGCCAATTGGACCTGGAACGAAGGTGAGTTTTCGGGCGACCTGGGGGGGTTTCACACAGCAGGGCACTCCTGATCAGGGAGTGAGTATGCCTGCCCTGGAATCTCCAGGGTGAGTTTTGGCATACCTCACAACTTTTTACTGTAGGAAAACGGGACAATTGTTAAATTAAGCCATGCCCCCTCATTAGGGGATGGATACGAGATAGATTGTAACAGTTACAACAATATAAACACTTTGAATAGGCAAATGAATCATTTCTTGATGCAGATCTGCATGTTACACCTCAAAGAGGGAAAAATTAGAACAAGGTGAACGGGGACTTGGACTCAAAAGAGGGACATTCCCTCCAAATCAGGGACACTTGGGAAGTATAGGTTTTGGTCCTCTTTAAGAATCCTTATTTCTAATAAGCCCCTAACACCTTCCATTAATTGCCAGTGAGAAAATGTCATATCATTTCCTTGCTTTGTTTTTTCTGATAATCTTGGCAAGCGCTCTCTATGTTGGCCATAAACAGGTCATAGTTTACAGCTCTCTGTTACAGCGTGGCCCACATTCTCCCTAACTATCAAAAGTACCACCTAACACCTAAAACTGTGTTACAAACGTTCTGTGTAATACATGCACAAAACAAGCATTTAAAGTGGATCAAAAGCCGGGCTCTTGAATATCCCGGATTTCGGTCATCGTCCCTGGGGCATTCTGATTTGGAATGCCCTGCTGTGTGGACACCCCCTAGATCACCCAGAAAAACGCACCTTTCCCAGTGCATTTGTGGGCACGCAGCAAATCAGTGCACTTGTCTCCTTTCGGCTAACAATTCACTAAGGGCCGAATAGAGACAAATTCAGCTAAACGAGGCGATGGCCACATCCCCACTAGCCTCTAGCAGTCCACTCATTCACAAATTCCTGGTGTGAGTAAGCATCTAGCTAAAGGTATTAAGGGGGACACAACCCACACATGTGCTGTGGGATGGCAGCTAGTTGAGTTAATGGACCGATTTCACACTCTTTTAAACTCCAGGGCCACCCGAGATGGGTTTTGCATACCCACCAACTTTTCAGGGTGGTAGAGAGGGACAACTGTTAAATTAGGGCTGAAAAAGGAAGATTATGATTTCTATTAATATTTGAAACAAATGCGGGGGAACCCACGTATCCCCCCTAAACCCTGCAAAACCACACCTTGAGAAAGTGACATGGTGATGTCACGAAACGCGTTGGTGGTGAGGAGTGTGGGTAGTCTGGGGGGGGGGGGTCTGTTCACGTGAGTCTGCTCCAGTGATGTGAGTGCCTTTTCACGCTTTGTCTTATCAGTTATGGTCTGCTTTTTCTCACCTGGTGGTTCCTTACTTTATTTGTAGAAAGGATTTGGTTCAGTTTTTGGTATTTGCTTTTGTAATTCATATGGTTTAAGAATGTGTTTAGGTTTTGGGGGTACATTGTATCACTTTATTCAATTGTAAATAATTAATGTTCAGCACGATTAGTATTATATTATAATTATATTTATATAGTGACAGCACATTATAATTACACCTGTATAGTGATATATATATATATATATATTTTTAGTATTTGTTTCAAGAGGACTCATGTTTTGGCCTTGGGCAGGCCCTGCATGTATTTATCATGTATAGCATTTTAGAGCAGCGGTGACGTTTGTTGCCCCCCCCCCCTGTCTTTTGTCTTCCCCCTCCTCGTTGTTAGTATTGTTAGTATATGTTTTTTAAACATGATTTTAGATTTGTCTTGTAGTATTGTCTGTATATATATGTAGATATATGCCTTAAATAAACTTTATTACTCTTTACATAGTTGATTATTGTTTAAGTGGTGCTTCTGTGAAAGGATTGAATAAGGTTCAGGAGGGAAGTGTTTTTAAGAAGAAACCGATGGTCGCTGAAGCTGTCCTCATATACCGTATATACTCGAGTATAGGCCGACCCGAATATAAGCCGAGGCACCTAATTTTACCACAAAAAAATGGAACAAGTTATTGACTCGAGTATAAGCCGAGGCGGCTTTTTTCAATTGGAATTGGAGTTGACACACAGAAAGAGAGACACACACACACCATACCACCCAAGTGTCCCTGATTTGGAGGGACTGTCCCTCTTTGAAGCTCATGCCCCCATGTCCCTCGTTGTTCTCCTTTGTCCCTCTTTGAGGTGTAACATGCAGATCTGCATTAATAAATGATTCATTCCCCTATTCAAAGTGTTTCTATTGTTGTAAGTATTACACCCTATCTCCTATACATTCCTTAGTGAGGAATGTTCCCTCAGTTAAAAATTGTCCCTCTTTCCCACCCTGAAATGTTGGAAGGTATGCACACACTGTGGCTACCTGCTGCTGCTGCCGCCGCTCTCAGACGCGCAGGTGTCGGGGGTCAGGGTTTGGCCGAGGTTACCCTCCTCCCCTCCTCCGCAGCCGCCAGCCGCCAGCCGCCGTTCTCACACACACACCAGCACTTCCTGGCTGTTGCGCGCTCGTCGTCGGTGGGTGTGCCCCATATGGCAGGCGTCCAATGAAAACATTGTACGCCGCCCATTGACGACCAGCGCGCAGCAGCCTGAAGTGCCGGTCAGTGTGTGAATGTGTGTGCTTGTTTGTATGAATGAGAGCGGCGGCGACCGCCCCTGGACTCGAGTATAAGCCGAGGCGGCTTTTTTCAGCCCAAAAAGTGGGCTGAAAAACTCGGTATATACGGTATCCAGTGAAATGTCCTAAGAAGAAATATTTTCAATACCTTAAATACTTTGCAACATACAATCTATTGTATGAGAAATTATCCACCACACACACAGTAAGATGTATAAATTAAAATGGGTTTAATTTACCAGCACAGTAAATAAACTTCATTAACCAATATGTTCATGAAGCTTCCCCAGATAACCTTACAAGGCAGTTGTTACATACAGAAATGAGTTAAATTTAAAAAAGTTATACATTAGTTACAGTACAATATATGTTATAATGGATAGCAAGAGAGAGATAATGCAGAGACAGATAGAGAGATAGGAGAGGATACTTAGCACTTCATCCAGGTAAGGGGCCCATCCATTGTGACGGGCAGGCTGATTCATTACTAGCGCCAGGTACCGACAGATGAGCGTCTGTAGCGAGGCTTTGAGAGTGACCGCAATAGTCGCTGTGCTCGGCCATGGTTCGCTATTTCAGAGTGTCTCAGTCGCTGCCCGGCATTGATGAATATATTGTGTGAGTCGCTCTAACACCAGTACAGCACTTTATGGCAGCGAACGGTAGCGCCAGATCGGTGCAACCGACTCACACCATATTCATCAAAAAAATAGCCCCACACAGTGCCAGTGCTCAAAATCGGGTAGTTAATAGCCCAGAGCGCCAGATGCTGTGTGATTAAAGTCTGTTTTTAAACATGTATCCACTAGTAACAAAGCGAAAACACACTTTAATAGCAGACATGTAAGGACAATTCTGCATAAAAATATTATAAATCAAAAACATTTTCAAAAATGACTTTAAATAGGCCAGGAGAGGTCACACAATTATTTGATAATTCAAAAAAAAAAAAATAGAACCCTGTTTAAAGAGAATAAAAAGATCGTCCATTGAAATGTATGGGAGAGCGACAGGTAGTGACAGGTAATACCTCTGGAAGCCAGAACCGTATACGGTGAGCAGTCTGTGATGATGAATCGGTCGCTACGTGCCGCTGTTAGAGTCGCTCACCAGATTCACTTTGCTAAATGTGGTATTGCGTACAGCGCCTGGCGTTCACCGTTCGCTACCTGACGTTACCTGTCGCTGCCAGTCGTTACCTGGCGCTATAGCTTGACGAATAAAGCCCTAACTAATTATGCAGCTTCCTAATCTATTGAACACTAGGGGGAATGGCCAGCATACTTTCATCACAATTTAACAAGGCCACACCCCCTCATTGAGGAATAAATAGGAGGTTGTTAAGAGTTAAACACAATATATATATATGCACTTTGAATAGGCAAATAAGTCATTTATTGCTGCCGATCTGCATGTTACACCTCAAAGAGGGACAAATGAGAACAATGAGGGGCAGGGGGACAGTCCCTCCAAATCAGTGACACTTGGGAGGTAGGTTTTGGTCCACTTTAGAAGGAATCCCTGCTCTGAGTACCGTATGGGCAGCACTGTGTTAGCCAGGACCTCGGAGGAGAGAGATTTAGGGATACTGATTACTGATAGCTGCAAGATGAGTGGACAGTGTAGCCAGGCAGCGGGAAAAGCAAGCAGGATGCTCGGCTGCATAGCTCGAGGCATCACCAGTAGGAAGAGGGAGGCTGTGATGCCGCTGTATAGAGCCCTGGTGAGGCCACAGCTAGAATACTGTGTGCAGTTCTGGAGACCTTACCTGCAAAAAGACATTTTTCAAATAGAACGTGTCCAAAGGCGGGCAACAAAAATGGTGGAAGGACTTAAACTTAAAACTTATCAGGAGAGACTTAATGAACTTAATTTGTACAGTCTGGAGGAAAGAAGGGAGAGGCGGGACATGATTGAGACCTTTATATATGTGAAAGGATTGAATAAGGTTCAGGAGGGAAGTGTTTTTAAGAAGAAACTTAATGACAGAACAAGGGGGCACAACCTGAAGCTAGTCGGGGGGAAGATCAGGAGCAATCTTAGAAAATATTATGTTACAGAAAGAGTAGTAGATGCTTGGAACAAACTTCCAGCAGAGGTAGTTGAAAAATCGTGAGTCACTGAATGTAAACATGCCTGGGATAAGCACACATCTATCCTAAGATAAAGAGAACATACAGTATACACATAAGGGCAGACTAGATGGACCGTATGGTCTCCTTCTGCCGTCACCCTTCTATGTTTTTAAGTAAGTTCCTGCCTTTTGCACAGTCTGGTGGCTGGGGGTAACGCCCTTTTGTACAAGCTGATGGCGCGTTCCATACGCAGGCCGCGGCGCTTGCTATACCCTGCTCCTCGGCTCATCCCCATGCAATAAATGACTATGCTGATTTCAATTTCAGATGAACTGTAGAGATGATAGGGAATAGTGCGGAGCCTCTAACACTGCCATGGAAACGGGGCTGACTAACACTCCTGGCCTATATTTTAGACATAAAAATACATAATAATGCACTTTCCTCATGCGGCACATCTTAGATCTGGATAGAGCCAGTCTGAAAGTCTCTTTATTTTTCATAGTCTCGGCTTGTGCAGGAATTACACATCCTCCCTCCAGCACAAGCTGATTAACAGTATAACAAATATATGAATTATATAAAAGTTTAAAGCAGCACTAAACACGCTTACATTATAAGCCTCAATTACATTCAGCCATTTGTAAGATTTAAAGGGGAAATCCTTTGGTTCATGGGAGCAGCCGTGATAGGATTACTGCAGCATGCTGCCCCACTGACTTCTATTGAGAGGAGAAGGGAGGCTATTTTTGTTGTCTCATACATCTCAATGGGGTGGTATGCCGCAGGAATCCCACCACAAGAGTTATTTAGTCTGAGCTGTCCCATTAACGTAGACTAAACACCCCCTGCAGCGCGCCCTGGAGTCCACAAAAGTTATTTAGACTGGACTGTTCTGTTAAAGTGGACCAAAACCCAGCGTGATTGGCCCGGGAATCGATTGATTCCCCCCCCGAGGCATCCAAAATTGGGATGCCCCACTGTGTGAAGCCCCCCAGGTCGCCCCGTTCACTTACCTTGCTTCCCAGCCCAACGATGCCTGCGCAAGCCACGGCCGCATCCCCGTTATCCCTCTTTGCCCCGAGGAAGTGATGGGGAGCCGTCACGCAACGCGTAGGCTGTTGGGGGGAGGATGTGGAAGCCGGGCTCCGGTTACATGTAAGATTTTTCAATACGTGCGGTTTGTTGTGTTCCTCTTTTTTCATCCTTCGTGCCTTCGGCTTGCTAAAAAGTTTTTCTATGATTATTGTTATTATATATATTGTTTGTTATTGATGCACTTTGTACTTGGGGACACGAATATTATATTTTTGTGAATAGCATCTGCACTTTATTAGGAAAATAATAAGAGGGATCATTCATAAGAGGGATCACCATAATATTTTATAATGAATTGTGGGCCAGGAGGTGTTACAGCTCCTCAACAGGCACTATTCCTCCTCCCCATCTCCTTTGGGACTTGTTATTTGTATGTGTATATGTGTCAATTTGATTATCCAATAAAGTTGTACATTTTTGAGATTTAAAAGTGGACCCCCCCCCCCCCCCCCCGAGGCCGGCCCGGGAGTCCACAGGAATTATTCAAACTGGACTGCCCCTTTAAAATGGACCAAACACCCTCTGCAGCTGGCCCTGGAGTACACAGGAGTTATTTAGACTGGACTATCCCGTTAAAGTGGAACAAACACCCCCGTGGCTGACTAGGTGCCCCTGGGGCATCCCAAATTTGGGATGCCCCACTGTGTGAGCCCCCCTCCAGATGGTCAGCACACCCCTTACGTTTCCACTGGTCCTATGTCATGATTATGGGCCACGGGCGCATCCCTGCAGCTGTGCTCGCTCCTGCGTCCGGCCATTGAGATAGGCCAGGACTATGCACTCCACAGGCAGGGATCAGCCTGGGTTTCTACCAGCACCTGGCCTGTCCATGACCATCCTGTGGCATCTCTGCTGCCTCCTGGCCAGTCATTCAGTGTGCTCCAAGGCTGAGGGAGGCATTAGGGTGAGGACATGGGCTGGGGTTGCTTGGGTGAGGGGATAGAATGGGGAAGGGGGTCTGGGATTGGATGGGAGTGTTAGTAAAGGTAGCAGCCCAGACTGCCCCAAAGCAGTACGGTCCTCCAGGCATTTTTTAGGGTCTCCATATGGCCAGTCCGCCCCTGTCCACAGGGGCGCTGGGGATGTGGTGGTCGCCATTCCCAATGCTTTATGCCATACATTAGTATGCACAGCACTGACTGGACGATTGCCCCCACATGCGCCATGGGAACAGCAGTAAGGTGACTGGGGTGGGCGATCTGGAGGGTTTCACACAGGGGGGCATCCTACAATGGGATGCCCCGCCGAGGTAGGGACCAATCACCAGCATAGTCAATCTCCTGGTGATTGGTCCACTTTAACACACAATGGACCTCTAATCCAGTGACAACGCCATTTCCTGTCCTCTAAAATTCAACTTCTGTTGTCACATGCTGGGAGCTGACCGCTGATTGGTCAGTGAGACACCCTAGAAAAAAACATCTAGGTTAAAAGAGGAGCAACCACCTCCCTAGAGTCAATAAAATTTCTGACTGTGTGTATCTGCAGGGGGGGGGGGGGGGGAACAGCCATTGGACTCCATTGCACCCCCATTGGAACTGACCATCCCAAACATCCCCGCTATACCTTTAGCTTAGGCACGTACCCACACCAGGCATTTCGGAATGGAGGCTAGCCCCACAAATAAAGTTGAGCGGGGATACATCCGGCGACACACTCCATTCAGCTTCAACAGCAAGATAAATCTGAAATGCAAGCTTCTGATAGGCTGAGCACATGCGTGATGGGAACGAAAGAAAGGTGAGTTTTCGGGAGATCGGGGGGGATTACATGCAGCAGGGCATCCCAAATTAAGATGCCCCGGGCAAGAGTAACAAAATAAATGATAGTTAAAATGTTGGGTTTTGATTTTATTCATGTGCGTTTGTCTAGGACACAGCATTGTGCTTAAAGTGGACCAACACCCAGGATTTTGACTATCCTGGGTCTTGGTCCACTTCGGTGTGTGAAACCCCCCCGAAAAACTCACCTCTCCCCGCTCCCAGCGCTGACGGACAAGCCGCAGACAAGCGGCTCCTCCACCGCCGCCTCCATTCGCAGACGGCCGGTGTGGGTGCGCGCACACCTAGAGGGGCGCGAGGGAGATAGGTAAGGAGTTTGGGGGGGTTTCACCCCGCGGGACATCCCGATCTCGGATGTCCCGCGGGGAGGGAGGTGATTCCTGGGCCTATCACCCGTGGGTGTTGGTCCACTTTAAACACTTGGTGAGCAGTGGGAAAAAAGAGGGGGAGATTCTTTTTTAAATAAAGTATATTAGTCACACAAAAAAGTGGTTTAACACTTGGAGCTCTCAGCTCCTCAGTGGTCCCACAGCTGTCTCTGGACATAGCAGAGCATGCACATGACTCATTAAAGAGGACCAAAACCCACGCCCCATCGGCCCTGAAATCTATAAGATTCGCTGGATTTTCTCCCCCTGGGGAATCCAGAATTGTGATGCCCCACTGTGTAAAACCCCCCAGGTCTCCCTGAAACTCACCGTCTTTCCGGTCCAGCTGCGCATGTGCGAGCAGTGGCCGCTTCCCTGCTATCCCTGTAACAGGGTGCATGCCCGCTCCAGAGTAGCGGGGGATGTGTCCGCCAGTAGGCTCAGATGCGCTCGCCTTAGACGAAGGAGCGGGAGCGGATCCGAGCATGCCGATTGGACGAGAGGCTGCGCATGTGTTGTAGGACCAGGAAGAGGTTTGGGCAACCTGGGGCTTTACACAGTGGGGCATCCCCGATCAGGGTGCCCTAGGGGCAGGATAGTCAAAATCCTGGGTTTTGATCCACTTTAAATACCTCATAGCCTCTACTTATTTAATGGAGACATAATATGGGGACGTACTGTCAGCATGCAATGTGTTACACTTTCCTGGTTGTGGTGTCCTATCAGCTGCATTAAGCCCACACCTCCCCGGGGAAGCGGAATACTTCTTATTTGTGGGTAACAGTAACATTGTAGCGGGATGATTTATCAGCATTACAAATTAGCAGCGGTGTCAGAATAATGGAGCGGAGCACGGATAGGTCACACTTCATATTGCTCATGTCACAACTAATAGATTCATAACGCTATCTGACAAGCTTCATTCTATCACAATGTGCAATGTAACTAATGCCACTCCTATGTGGCACATATGCGAGCAGCGAACGCATCCCCACTATTTCTTTAGCAGGGTCCTTGCCCCCAGGGCACCCCGATTGGGGGGTGCTCCGCTGTGTGAAAGCCCCCAGGTTGCCCGAACAAACGCACCTTTTCCCAGTCCTACAACGAATGCGCAGCCGCTTGTCCTATCAGAGCGCTCGGATCAGTTCGAGCCCCTTCATTCTGGAGCTCGTCTAATATGAGTGGATCCGAGTGCGCTTGTGGCCGCATCCCCTGCTACCTTCTAACAGGGAGCCTGCCCGCACTGGCCATTCACAAATTCCTGCCTCAGGCACACGCCCTGCTAAAGGGATAGCGGGGATGCGGCCGCTGCTCACAAATGCTCCGTTGGACCTGGAACGAAGGTGAGTTTTTGGCGACCTAGAGGGTTTCACAAAGTGGGGCACCCCGGGGGGAGCAAGCATGCCTGCCCTGGAGTCTCATAAGACTCCAGGGTGGGTTTTGGACCTCTTTAAAGTGGACCAACACCCTCCCATGATCGGCCCGGGAATGTATAAGATTCCCGGACCGATCAGACCCCTGACTGCGGGGCACCGCTGTGTGAAACCCCCCAGAAACCCCTACCTTATCCACGATCCAGCAGCGCCCGCCGCCACCCGAGCGTCCGTTTGTGAATGGCCGGCGTGGGCGCACGCCCTGTAAGAGTGACGCGCGGGAGGCAGTGGTGGGCGCGCTCTCTTGTCCGTCGGCGGGGACTGGCAGCGGCGGTCACGTGGGAGCGAGGAGAGGTGAGTTTTTCGGGGTTTCTGGTGGGTTTCACACAGCGGGGCACACCTGATCGGGGTGCCCCGCCGAAGTGGACCAAAACCCAGGATAGTCAAAATCCTGGGTGTTGGTCCACTTTAGGGCTAGTGATCCTCATCAGCACAAAACTAAAATTATTATTCCTTCTCGTCCCTTGAAATATCATAAAATGGAAACTAACTGATTTGCATTGCTCTGCCTACTGTTAAAAATGATGTGTAAGTTATGCTATTCCTAGACTGTATGTGCCACTTTCTGTTTTAAGAAAGATTAAAAACAGAGAATAATATAAGGCAATGTAAGACACACCCAATCATAATAACATCCACAAGTATTGCATAATACTTATATACCGGTATATATTATCCTGGATACAAATGATGTGTCTATACAAGTCTAAGCATAACCTGATAAATCATGCTACAGTGGGAGTGGTTTCCATGGCCTTGAGTAAAAACAATGGACTACAAGTCCCACAATTCTTCCAATGTAACAGGTGATTTCTTTAGCAGCTTTGGCAAAGTCTAAGCAGCCTAATGACCTCTCCAGTTGAGAACCCAACCATTAAAGTGGACCAACACCCAGTATTTTGACTATCCTGGGTCTTGGTCCACTTCGGTGGGGCACCCCCGATCAGGGTGCCCCGCTGTGTGAAACCCCCCCCCCCCCCGATCACCCTAAAAACTCACCTCTCCCCGCTCCCACAGACAAGCGATTTGACAGCCGCTTGTCCGTGGCTCCTCCGCCACCACCTCCCGCGCGTCCCTCTTGACGCGCGCGCGCCCGCGCCGGGCATTCACAGACGGCCCGCGCGGGCATGCGCACGCCTAGAGGGGCGCGAGAGAGGCTAAGGTAAGGGGGTTTGGGGGTTTTGGGGGGGTTTCACCCCGCAGAACATCCCGATCTCGGATGTCCCGTGGGGAGGGAGGTGATCGGCCCGGGAATCTTATAGATTCCTGGGCCGATCACCCGAGGGTGATGGTCCACTTTAAAGTGGAAAAAAAAACAGGATTTTGACTATCCTGGGTTTTGGTCTTTGCCCCCCGGATCGGGGTGCCCTGCTGTGTGAAACCCCCAGGTTGCTCAATCTCCCTCACCCTTCCTCGTTCAGTCAGCGCACTTGGATCCCTTCCCCCCCTTCGTCCTAAAGCTTGTCTAAGGCGAGCCTCTAACAGGGAGCATGCCCGCGCCCACCATTCACAGATGCCAGTCACAGGCAGAGTTAGCGGGGATGAGGTCGCTGCTCGTGCATGCACCTTTGAACCTGGAATGAAGGTGAGTTGAGTTTCCGGTGACCTGGGGGTTTGACACAGTGGGGCCTCCCGAATCTGGATGCCCCGGGGGGGGGGGGAGTATGCCTGCCCTGGAGTCTCATAGATTCCAGGGTGGGTTTTGGTCCACTTTAACCCTTGCTACTGGAACACAAGACTGTGATCCTTCCAAACTGTAGAATGGGTTAAACAAGTCACCCCTGCCGTAGCCAATCAGATGATTAGCAAGCTAGTTAGTCTATGATATGTACTTGAAATCACCCCTTTGGTTTACCTAGTTAAGGTAAACACATTGTTGCTATAGAAAACTGTTTTCTTTTATAACACAGAGTTGCAAACAAACAGAAAATGTAAAAAACAAATAACAGATAAGCTCAGAACATTGAAAACATCATTTTAGTCACACAATAATGGAAACTTTTAAAAATACCATTAAAATTGGTATTACCCTTTAATATCCTCCTACTTTCACCCCCGTGGCCTTGTGAACCACCAGAGGGGAGCCGGGTTCCACTAGATGGAACCCCTAATCCATCCATTTTCATGACCCTATGACTTTTCCAAATCCAGGGAAGTGCCTCTCAGTCAGCCCCCTCCTCACCCACCCTATGGTGCTGCTGCTGTCCCATACAGGTATGTGCCATGCTGTGCCTCTACCATAACAACAGGCAGTGCCCCTCCCCAAAAATGATCCCAATATGGGGGAAGAGGGGCCTGTTTTATGGCCTGCATCACTAACAGTGGCCATGTTTCATCTGCAGAAAACAAGCTGGCTGGATTAAGGCGCCCCAAATGGTCTTTAGTGCCCAGGGCGAACGCCGCACTCGCCCTCCCTTAGAGACAGCCCTGCCTAAGCAGGTGGCAACTGGGACAAGGACATTTTTTCCCACATTTTCCACCCTTTATACTTATGATTGTGTTGATTGTCTTCTATGATCATCATAATAATAGTCTAGTGTATGCAAATGATACAAAGCTACTCCAGTATGTAAAAAAAAAGCCTTTGGCTTATTTAGGCAGCAACCTTGTGGTCACATGACTGCCCCCATCAGTAAAGGATAGTTGTTATGACATCACCAGCTGGGGATGTGATGCCCTATTCACCTTTATTGAAGTAACCGTGATTGATGGGGCTTGAAAATAAGAGAAAGCATAATACTCAGCAATATATTGACAGCCCTTCTAATTATTAGCTTTGTTATTTATTGGCCTTTGATTGCCGACAAAAGCAAAACATTTCCTGTGCAGCACAATGTCTCCTGCAGCAGAGTGGCGCTGCTTGTCTAGCTAGACCTGGTCACCTGTTATTTCGTCTGATCCCCACAATGGTCCTTGGGGCTTCTTTACACCCCCCCAACTTCAGGACATCTACTTGAAGTGGACCAAAACCCAGGATTTGGGCGTTGGTCCTTGCCCCCACAGCCATCACTTCCAACCTTCTGCTGATGAGGGTCACTAGCCCAAAAAACATGTACAAGCAGAACATAATAGCTATGTAAATACTAAAAGATATACACAAGCATCACCTGCTCGAGCTATCACAAAGGCCAGAAGAGATGATTGGCATGGCTCCGTCTACTGCTAAGAATCATGATGTCTGTATTGGCCATGTTAGTACAGTTTAATTTAAAGGGTAATTCCACTTTCTATGGCATTTTTAAAAGCGGCCATTAACGTGTGCCAAAATGGTGTGCTTAGGGTGCTGAGCTTGTCTGCTTTTTTCTTTTCTATTTGTTTGCAACTTTGTGTTATAGAAGAAAATGATTTTCCTTAGCAACGTAGACCAAAATGGTGTTCTTAAAGTGGACCAAAACTCAGGATTTGGATGACTATCCTGGGTTTTGGTCTTTGCCCCCCGGCATTGGGGATGCTCCGCTGTGTGAAACCCCCCAGGTCGCCCGAGCTAACTCACCTTTTCCCAGGCCTACGGCACATGTGCGGCCTCTCGTCCAATCAGTGCGATCAGATCTGCTTCCACCGGTGAGCGGATCCGAGCTCGCTGGAAGCCACATCCCTCGCTAACCTCTAACAGGAACTCTAATCTTATAGATTCCGGGCCATCAAGGAGTGGGTTTTGGTCTACTTTAAAAAAGTCATCCACTTAGCGAACCAAAACTAGCCAGAGTCTATGAGACACCAGGGCTGGTTGATTCCCTTTTCCCGGGGCATCCCAAACTAGCATCACTTTCGCCGAAGGATGCGAGTGATGCCAAGCACCGCTGGTGTGTGTGGCTAAGATTCTATTCACTTTCTTCAGCCGCACAATAATATGTACGGCCAGAGAAGCTGATTGGACAAGAGGACGCGCATTTGCCGTTGGACCGAGGAGAGGTCAGTTTACTGACGAAATGGCAGGGTTATACACAGCAGGGCATCCCAAACCGGGATGCCCCAGGGGGACGGAACCAAAACCTGGGACAGTACAAATCCTGGGTTTTGGTCCACTTTAATGAGGACCAAAACCCATTAAACCCAGCACTAGAGCCTAAAAGACTTTAGGACAGGGTAAAAGTGCCCCGATTTGGGAAGCCCCTGTGTGTTAAACCTTTAGTTTTTGCCATTATGTACCTCAAACTGGCAATCCCCTTACACCCATCTATCCCCTGTGCACACCTATACAAACATATCTGAATGGTTGTCAGGTGAACACAGCCAGTGGGAGCAATTGGGATTCACACAGCAAGATATGATGACTTAAAGCGGACCTTCACTCTGAATAAGAGTCTATCTTATATGTTTCCCACACCCTGTACATACAGATTGCTCACATTAAAAATCATCCTACCTGCATCTACTGCATGTTATGAGCCTTTAAACATCCAAGATGGCGGCTTATGGAAGCCGCCATTTTATCAGGCAGTCTGCAAACAGGAAGTGCCTGCAAACAGGAAGTGACTGTGCTGCTCTGCATTCTGGGACTGCTGACCTTTCCCTGACCCCAGCTCTGCTCTGTCTGAGCAAAGCACAGCTATAACCTGCCCCCCTGTACCTTATCCCACACTCCTCTCCTCAGTAAGTGTGATGCTTCTGAGTCAAGATGGCGGCGCCCGTATCCTAAATTCCTGAACAGAGTTGCAGCCCAGTGGGGGAAAGAATAATAAGTTAGTGACTAAAAATGTAAAATATATTAATTTTAGATGCTGGGAAATCGTTTTTTAAGAGTTTGGACTTTTCATTAAATCATGGTGAAGGTCCGGTTTAAGGACGTGCCACTGGACTGTCAGTTCGAGGTGATTAATGGTCGGGACCGGGGGAGGGCTTCACACACAGGGGCATCCCAAATTGGGAAGTGGACCAGAACATTGGCTTTTGATTCAGGTAGGTGTGCACGACACCATGCACATAGCAAAACAGCTTCTGCAAGAAACATTATTTTACCTATTTTTTTTTATTTTCAGTTTTTTAAAGGACAAGTATCAGTTACCAACTGCTCTGGCGACAGGCTGTGAGTTTATTTTCATTAATGACACTTCTCTGCCTCTCTAGATACTTATGTAACAGAAATTAACAACCAACTGTATATAAATGTAACAAGTTTGCCCTGCACTAGAAGTAACGTATTCAGGCAGAGAAGTGTCAGTAATAAAAATAAACACAGCCCCTCTCCAGAGCAGTTCGCAAATGATACTTGACCTTAGAGATTGACAAATTGTCTTCTTTCAACAAACACTTAGTTTTTTTTGTAAATGGACAATTATATTAAGTAGAATGTTACTTTATGTTGGTCACAAGTAAAATCATTATGTGATTAGTGGTTTTGTGAACGATTGGGATAGCAAAGAGACATAAAGAGGATTTGCATGACTCCGCCTACTCAGAAAGGGTGTTGGGTAATCCTGTTATTTTTGGTTTGTATGCACCATGTAAATACATTTTAAAGCTACATAAAAAAGCCGTGCCACCTGGCCCTGGAGTCTAAAAGAAATCAGGGCTGACCACTAGTCTGTCCCGGGGCACCGTTACCAGCGACCCTCACAGCACGGTCTTCGTCAGCAGCAGCATCCAAGAAGCCATTCAGGCTGTTCTTGAGATCAGCCAATTGGCAATCTTCAAAATGGCAGGTGGGCGTGGCCTTAGCAATGGAAAAAAAATTTCAAGCGGGCATCTAGTGTGTGAACCCCCTTCTGTGGCCCTTACCTTTCTGCCAGTCCCTTGCCGTGATCTCAAGATGCTGCCGTATTCCTGCAGTGAATTGAGCAAGGAAACCGGGGATGCATTTACCTCTCCCTTTACTGATGCTGGGCCCAAAACAACGACTTCATGCCATGCATACTAATAAAGCGTTTCTTGGACAAGAGCCCGCTCATGTGCCGTGGAATGGCAGGTCTGAGGGGCTTCACACAGTGTGGCATCCCAAATAGGGATGCCCCAGGAACAAGAACCAATCACCAGGAACATCAAAATCCAGGTGGCTGGACACTTTTAGGGGCACCCTGAATTGGGATACCCCACTGTGTGAAACCCCCCAGATAGCCCTATACTATAGGCTCAGCATCAAAGCTGCAGGAAATCGCATACCTACCCCGTGGAAGTATATCTGCCCCTAAAGTTTCAGTATAATTGTTTTAGGAGTGTCCATATGCACCATGCAAATGATCAGTCCCTGCAATGGGATATAACCTTTGCTGATCAGTGCACATCGCTGACTGGTTGGGAACTTTGGCGGCGTGGCTTAGCAGCTCAGAGGCTGCTTGTGGGCTAGCCAGGGCCAGAAAAATCCCAGGCTGATTTATTTTCACCCATGCTGATTCTGCCCATCAGCCACTAAAATATGTCCCTGAGCAATGCAACTTGCCTGCTCCTGCGTCTAAAGCCAAGTATATATGATCTGCTGTTGGCCTTCAGGGCTGCAGGGGACCATAGGGAAGGATCACTGTGGTGGCTGCAGATCAGCTGCTGCAGCAATCCCTTACATGACTCCCTGCATTGAAGAAGCCTGACATATAGAATGTTCCCTCAAATGGGGGCATGGACTAATTGGCACAGGCCAGGTTAGTATTTTTTTTAAATTTAAAATGACAAATCGCCAGTTTAAGCCTCATTTTAGCAAACACTTGTAAAGTCAGACATGTATTCATATGTATTACAGAAGCAGAGTGTACCAGTCTAGTCTACAGTAGCTCCCTAATAAGCTGACCGATGCCAGAATTCATGAAATCTGTTCCGTTTTAGAGTCTGCTTTAAAATCCTCCAGGGGATTATGGGTTAACAATTTATGAATCTGACACACAAGAAAAAATGTCACAAGTAAATCTCCAGCAATGGTTACCCGGCTTGTCGTGTTGGAGGATGGGGGCAAAAAAAGAAAAAGATTAAAGACATAGATCAAATTGCAATAAAGCCGCCGTATTGAGCTGTTGATTGTTTATAGGCAGAAAATGTATTTCAGTGAAATGGTGAATCTGCTTTGTCTGTCGCCGAGTCTCCAGGTGCAATCTTTTGGCAGGGAGGAAAATGAATCATATGGCAGACATTTGGGCGAAGCTCTCGGGCTGTAGAGTCCTTCAGAATGAATAACTTCATATCACACAATACAATAAAATCTAGCTATTTAAAGCAGGCATCCAGGTAAAAATGAAGATGTTGAAAATGCATTTAAAGGACCTCTATTGCAAAAACGTAAGTTAGTTACATGGTAACTTCTTTTCTAAACATCTAAAAGGGCAGCATACCAGAGATATTAAGGCTCTGCCCCAATGTGGGAACACATGACCACCAAAATACACAAAAGCTTTAGCTCCTCCTCTAGACACCAGTAGTTTAAGAGATCTGAAAAACAAAGACAGACAAAGCAAAGCACGAACTGGTAAATCAGTAAGATAAAATATAAAATAACAGCCTAAGGAAGGGAAGCCTGTATGCTGCCCTTTTGGATGTTTAGAAAATAAGTTACCAGGTAACTGCTCTACAGATCTGTTAAATAGAGGCACCAGAGCTCTAATGACCTTGCCAAGATCCCATTTAGGAGCTAACCTCAAATGGACTGGTCTGGACCACCTGACAGCTAGCAAAATACGCCTGACTGATGCTAAATGTGAAAGTCTCTTATCCCCCCCCAAAAAATGAAAGGGTTGCTAATTGGAGTACTGATGCTGAGACCCAGGCTGACTCATTCCTGAATGAAATCCAATACAACTGGAAGACTAGAAGGGGATCCTTCTAGGTGTTAAAAGTTTTTAAAATTTTCAAAAAAATCTTCCTTTCTACTGGAAAGCCGTGTCTTGATCACCTCCCTTGAAAACCTCCTTTTTCAGAAGCATTACGATCTCAGGGTCCAAAGTGTCAGACACGGATCCTGACAAAGCATTGATCCCTGAGATAGAAGATCTGGTCTCACCGGGAGTGTCCTAGGCTCTTGGACCAAGAGCATCTTCAGAGTTGAAAACTATGGTCCCTTCGGCCACCATGGGGCCAGCGATAAAATTGTGGCTGACAGGATATTTTGTTTAGAACTGAGGGTGGATCCGAACTGGAGGAAAAGTGTAAGCCAGACTGAAACGCCACTGGTGAGCCAGGAACTTCCTCAGCTTGTTGTTTCGACCCGAGGCGAAAAGATCCACCTGCACAGTTCCCCTCAGGATACAAATCTGATTGAATACCTCATGGTTCAGTGACCATTCTGCTTCCGATATCGGTGAGCAACTCAAAAAATCTGCCACCTGATTTCGGCAAACCTTCAGGTGGATGGCTGATAGGGATAAAAGGTTCAATTCTGCCCAGAACAGAATTTCCTTTGCTGCCTGTTGCAGGACGGATGTCCGTTGACACTACCATGTCCTTGGGGTCCAACCAGGATAGGCCACTGACAAACCTGTGCTTGTCTTGCCACCAACTCAGAGATTCCTTCACTAAATCTGGGACTTTTGTCTATAGACTTCTGAAACCTGTCCCAAGAGTTGTAGAGTTCTTGAGTGTAGCTGACCACATCTTACAGCGAGGAAGACCGAGGTCATTAGCCCCAAGACCCACATAGCTTGACAAACAGAAATGGACCAACTGGAACACAGGGACTGAACGGCTTTCTGAAAGATCGTTATCTGCGAATGAGCCAGAAAGATTTTCTGAAGGATCGTATCTCGAACGTTCAAGTCATGACCTGACTAGACTATGACGAGACTAGACTGGACTTTTGGTATTTCAGGATCCAACCCAATCGCAGTAAAAAATTGGGAGCAACCTCTCCTGATCTGGGGCAAAGAGGAGGTGGCCGTCTAGATATGCTTTGATCCTGACTCCTTTCTGCCTCAGTGCAGCAAGTGGTTGCACCAGGATTTTGGTAAAAATTCTTGGAGCCGACGCCAGAATGAAGGGTAGGCATACAGAATGAAAATGGAGTATTTGGTCCCCCAATTTTACTGCAAATCTCAAAAAGGCTTGAGCCAACAAGCTCACCGGTTCCTGCCAATAGGCATCCTTCAGGTCTATTGAGACCATGAAGGAGCCAGGTGGGAGCAGATTCCTCACAGAGAGGATGGACTCCATGCGGAAGCATCTGTAGTGTACCGACAAATTCAGCTTCTTCAAATTGAAAATGAAGCAGAATCCTCTGGAGGTCTTGTTTGCCACCTATTAAGGACCCAACATCGTTGCTTCTTAGGGACTGACCGTTGGGTACCAAACAGAGTGGATCCTCTAAACTAGCCCCACTAAATGAATCCTTGCTAAGAAAGGGCTGCCTATAAGAGGACTGACTAGAAAAAAAAATGGTATTCCTGAAATCCCTACACTTGGGAAAGGACTTATTTCTGTCAGCAGACTTGTCTAACACCTTCTCTAGTTCTGGGCCAGAGGAATTCCCTGTTAAAGGCACACAGACACAACTTTGAACCTGTCTCCCCTGACCAAGTACGCAGCCACAAAGTTCTACGCACAGAATTGGTGAGGGCCATGGCCCGCGCCAAAAAACTCACCGATGCTGCCATGGCATCAGGCAGAAAAGAGAAGCTGAGAAGAGAATTGGTAAAGCCTTCATAATCCCATTGACTGAGCGGCAAAGAGTTTCCAATTAAATTGTATCAATCGGGTTTGAAGGATGTTGATCCGCAGCAAAGTCTACCATAGTAGATGATAGAGGAGCAGGGACTTGCAAGGACTCTCCTGTCTGATCAGCTATTCTGAAGTCTGGTGTCGGGTAGAGGTGCCCCTCCCCAAGCTCAATAAATAAGCAAGCAGGGAGGTTCCTAATTGCTGAGTCTTTTTAAAAGAGAGAGAGAGGCCAGAAAAAGACACTTAAGATTAGCAGAGTGCTTCCCCTTTAAGCTGGGGGCATGTACAGTAGCTGGGACTTGCAGCGGCGCCTATCGCTGACATCATTGAGAGCCGCCGGGTGTAATTGCCTCCTGCAGCAGATCCCTCACCCTCTTCCATCAGGCTGAAAAAGCAAAAGAGGCGCATACATAATACAGCCCGACTACCCGCAGTCGTAAATCCCACCGGTCTCAGAAGCCCCATATGGTTTCGGAAGAGGGAGGGGTTGGTGGCGATTTCCACAATGACTCAGACCATTAGCATACTTGGTCTGAGGCTAGCGCTGACAACCCCCTGCTGGCTATGAATCAGGGATAGGAGAATCTGGCCTATCCCCTGGGACCCTTGCAGGCCGTTTCCAGAGCCAGGGAATGGGTCAACACCATCAGACCCACAGCGACCCGGTCTACTTACCTAAACCCATGGTTCAGGAGCTGGTGGTCTGGCTCCTGCCCCATGCAGGAACACATGAAGAACTGGTGTCTGGAGAAGGATCTTTTGTGTATTCTGGTGGACATGTGTTCCTACCTTGGGGTGAAGCCTTAATATCCCAGTGGTATGCTGGCCTAAGGATGTTTTGAGAAAGTTATTTAATAATAAAAATCAGTGTAAATATGCTACTTGGAAAGAGGCGTTCTTATACACCATGCATCTAAATAAACACGCCCAAGCTTGTTTTTTATTCTTTAACTGGAACAAGAAGAATCAGTATTGACAGGTTTCTGGCCCCTGGGATAATGGCTTTAACAATTTTACTGATAGGTCTACATAGTAACATAGTATGTAAGGCTGAAAAAGACTTTAGTCCAGTGGTCTACAGTTAGTAATGCTATTACATGCAAGGAAGGTATCCAGGCCACTTTTAATCTCTTTTAGTGTATTCTTTATGACTACCTCCTTTGGCAGCGAGTTCCAGTCTCACTGCTCTTACAAAGAAGAATCCCCTCCTATGTCGTGGAGAAAGCGCCTTTCCTTTAACCTCAACGGATGCCCCCAGCTTATGATTACACTCCAGGCTATAAATAAATTGTGGGACAGATCTTTGTATTGACCCTGAATATATTTATACATAGTTATTAGATCACCTCTCAGGTGTCTCTTTTCCAAACTAAATAAACCTAACTTTGACAATCTGTCAGGGTTCTCTAGTCCCTGCATTCCATTTATTAATTTATTTTCCCGAATTGGGAAGCCCCACTGTGTAAAACCACCCAGAAACCCTGTTTCACTCACCTTGTCCTGGAGCCCTTGCGGCGTCTTTGCGCCGTGGCCACATCCTGGCTCACCTCTAGCCGTACGGGCACCCACGCCCGGCCTTTCTGAATGGGCGGCGCAGGCTATGAGGTGAGCAGGGGAAGCAGCCGGCGGGGCACTCGGCTCTCTTCGTGGCCATCTAGACGGCTTAACTTTATTTGCCATTTTACTGCCAATACTAGCAATTTCTATAAATCTGTTTGTAGCTGCCTGCTGTCCTCTGTGTTAATTACATTACACAGCTTAGTATCATCTGCAATGATTGAGACTTTACTGTTTAATCCATTTCCTATGCCATTAATATATATATATAAAAGAGAACTGACCCTTGCAGTACTCCGCTAGTAACGATGACTCATTACGAGTATGTACCATTGTCCTCTGTTTCCCATCTTTAAAGTGTTCGGCAAATCAAAAGTTAAAAAATAAATATTAGTAGCTTACCTTTTATTAGTTGGCCTCAGTGCCCTGCTTCCTCCTTTGTCATTCTCCTTAGTGAGGAAAATCACTTCCTCATCCAGTTTTCATTCCTCACCCCGCTGACCTGGTCCATCAATCAACCTTCAGGGGACCAAGAACGGAAACACCCCCCACTCCCTGCACAGATGTACCGATTGGCTCCCTCTCTCTGCAGCTCTGAAACCCCGCCCTCGTCTCACACTCATCACTCTTATTTTTTTCTATAAATCTCCAGTGCTCTAATATTTTTAAGATAACTACAGGAAAATAGATTGTAGTTTAGGACAGTGCAACGTGGAGCCCGAGACAATGGGACAACAATCGGGCTTGCCTTTAGTATAAATTTAAGCCAGTTACTCAAAACTGCACACCCTGCCCCAGTCCAAGCATTCTCATCTTTTGTACCAGTCTTTTTATGTGGCTTTAGAAAAGGAAAGATATATGACATCCAACGACTCCCCCTGAGCCAGTCTTGAACTTCCTCATAAAAGCTGATTATGTTTGTCTGGCAGGAACAATTTCTCATAAATTGATGCCGATATGGAGCAATAAGGTAATTGTCACTAGATACTCTAGGATAGCATCGCTTAAAAAACCTTCAAACAGCTTGCCCACCACAGATGTTAAAATTACCGGTTTGTAGTCCCCAAGTTCCTCTTTAGACCCTTTTTTAACCCTTTTGTTGCCAAGCACGTAACACCTACGTGCTGGCTTGGCTGGGCCTTAAGTGCCAAGCCCGTAGGTGTTACGTGCTTGACTTTCCTCGCTTGTAGTTTAAAAAGTAAAAACAACAAATACTCACCTGACCCCTTGTTGGATCCGGCCGGGTCTCCTCTTTAATTTGGTGCCATCCGATCCCCCGTGGGGGGTCGGATGGCTCCAGGAGAGCCCCCGGAATAGGCCCCCCCCCCCCCCGCTTCTGCAGCAGCAGCTTCTAACTGTAAAAAAAAAAAAAAATAAAAATGACATTCACTTACCTGTGTGTGCGCTGGCTCCCGCTGTCCCTCCTCTTCACCTGGGGGGCCTCCGATCCCCCCCCAGGACTTACCGATCTTCAGGAGAGAGCCTGGGAGGCTTTCTCCTCTCTTCTGCACGATGGCGGCCGCCATCATGCCTCTAAGCCCCGCCCCCTCGGGGGCGGGGCTTATGAAGTCATCCTGGCCCCGATCTCAGGCTTCAGCCTTCTCAGCTTCTCAGATGCCGGTGATCGGCACAGGGGAAGGAGGTGACAGGAGATCCTCTGATCTCCTGCCTTCTCCTTCTCTGGATGCCGATCATCGGCATCTGTCAGCTGAGCGGCGAGGGACAAGAGCTTGCAATCGAAGGTAAGTACAGTAAAAAAAAATTTTTTTTTTTTCTAATAAAATACTTTTTATTATTGTGTGGTGTTTTTTTTTCACATTAACCCTTTGTGAGCTGGTAAGGGGTCCATGAGACCCCTTATACCAGTTCACAAGGCTGGGGGGGTGGCAAGTCACCTGCCCTAGCGGGTGGCTTGCCATTAACCCCCGCACCCCCATTACCTGCCTCCCCAAAGGCCAGGGGGGGGCAGAAGAGCCCGGGCCCACATAGGCTATGTGGGCTCGTAGGCTGCAGGGTGGGGGGGCCACCAAAGCTGGCCCCCCCACTCTGTGCCTACAAGCCCCCATAGCTGGTCCCGGGCTGGTTACTTTGGGTAAGGGGGACCCCACGTCATTTTTTTTTTTGGATTTTGAAGGGTTTTTAACCCTTCAAAATCCAAAAAAAATGGGGTCCCCCTCCCCGGGAAGGGGGACCCTATGTCATTTTTTTTTTTAATTAACCATTTGTCATCCAGCAGCTATAAAAGGCTTCTGGGCAGGAAAGGGTGTCTACCTATACATATGTGGTATCGCTGTAACCGGGAGAAATTGGGGTTTCTCACGCAATAAGATTTTATTGACAAACTTACATTTTTTATTACAAAAAAACTCTACAAATTGTAAAAAAATGTTTTTTTTTTTGTTTTTTTTCACACATTTCACCCAAAAAAATTGAGAATACACCTAAAAAATACAAACAAGACATTTCATGTTAAAGCCCAGACTCTGTTGAAAAAAACAATATATAATTTTCCTGGGAAATCCCTGGAAATCCCTTCAAAAATGACAGTTGAATATGTGTAGCGCAAAATGGTGAAACATCGTCTGGCAACAGGGAGTGGCAAATGCTGCAGGTAGGCTGGCAGCGAAAGGGTTAAATATTGGTACATTTGCTAAGTGCCAATCCTAATGAACAGCCCCACGCATGATTGAATCTACAACTATTAGAAATAATCGTCAGTTTTAATCTGTTTAAAACTTTGGATTGGGTTAATGCTCTGCATTTTACCTGGCATATGTCATTCAAGTAGTATCCAGCACTCATAGGTAAAACCTCACTTTTATTTTGAAATAGTCCTTTAATAAGTCCTTTAAAAGCATCAAACCTGGCATTTCACGTTCCTCACGTGAATATCAAAGAAAATGTAAATTGTGATGCTTTTTTGGTACTGACACTCCCTCTCCATTACAGAGGATGGATGGGGCATGCCAGCTGTAAAAGTTGGCGGGGAGCAGTCTGTCACCAAGTCTACAGATTCAACTGGTGATTGGGTAATTAGGTAAGATTCAGAGAGACAGACTAGGAGCGAACCTCTGTGGGAGACTTAAGGTGAGTATACAGTACAGGCCCCCGGGCCTTGAGTTTGACACGTGTTCTAAAGCAAGCCTTTAGAGCATGGAATATGAAAATACATGAACAGGCATGATAATGATAGGCCAAGGAAGCTCCAACAGCTCTAGTGGAATGAGCTAAGAGCTGGGGGGAAGCTTCCCTACTCTTGCAGGCATAGGCCTTAGTGACTGCTTGCCAAATCCACTTGCTGATGGTCGACTTGGCAGCCGGCAACCCCTTTCGTGGCCCAGCCAAAACCAAAAACAAGACATCTGAACTATGAGAAGCGGAAGTCCTCAAAAAGTACAACTTCAAGGCCCTGACCACAGTGAAGCCTTCTCTCCGTGCAATGAGTTGGATTGGGACACAGAGATGGTAACGCAATTTCTGTATTAAGATGTAAAGCAGAACCCACTTTAGGAAAGTCTTCCCTAAACCGAAAAACCTTGTCCTTGTATGGGGGCTTGATTGAAAGAGCAGCCAGCTCCGACATCCTGCGAAAAGAGGTAATAGCCATTAAAAACTCGACTTTAAGAGTCAGCAGAAAGGAGGAGGCATCCACCATAAGTCGAAAAAGAGGCTCCTGCAAGGGCGACAGAATTAAATTAAGGTCCTGGGGGAAACAGTGGCCCTCCGTGGTGGAGGAATGTGAGCCTGTATGAAGCCCTTAATCAAAGAATTAGAATAAGAAGTTCAAGACCCCAGAGACCAAATAGCTTTGGCAACGATAACCATTGGCTTCGCATCAGGACACAAAGACATGTCAAGTCCAATAATATAACTTTTAGGAAGAAGACTTCCAAGCCCTTATGAGAGTCCGTATGACTACGGAGGACAAATCCTGCTCTACTAGAATCTGGGTCTCAGCAACCAGGCTGTCAAATCAAGTGGGATGCAGAAGGTCTGGCCAATTTGGCAGGTGCCACGGGTGACCCTCTGTCAATTTACCACATCCGCAAACCAAGACCTTCTTGGCTACTGTGAAGCGACAAGTACGGTGGGGACCCCCTCCACTCTTCTTTAGTAGCCAGCCTAACAGCGCTATTAGTGAGAACGCATATACCTTTGGCCACAAAGGTTTCCACTTTCCTGGCTGAAGTGGCCTGGTATGGAACCACTCTGAGTTTAGGAGAGACCGAACCCCAACCTGAAGGACCCAACACTTGCCATCCGGGAGAAAAACCTTGGTTTGCTGTATGTCTAGTGTCATGTCAAGGTATCATGCCACTCTGGACAGAACAATGTGGGACTTTGGATAGTTCATGACCCAGCCAAAACATTCCAGAGAGTGGTAGAGATGTAGCTCGTTGCTTCCTCCCTGGAGGGTGGCCAAATGAGCAGGTCATCCAGGACAATGCGGAACCCCTGATAACACAGCAGGGCCATGACCCCTGCAAGCACTTTGGTGAACACACGGGGGGGGGGGGGTGTGGACAGCCTGAACGGTAGAGCCACAAACTGAAAATGGTGTGAGCCCACTGCAGACCTCAGATACTTCTGATATCCCCTGAATATGGGGACATAGAGGTGTCTTTGATGTCCACTGTCGCTAGAAAGTCCCCCTGTTCCAAGGCTGATACTGCAGAGTGTAAGGACTCTATATGGAATTTTCTCAGTAGCACAAACAGATTGATATGCTTGAGGTCTAAAATCGGTCGGACCGATACATCCTTCTTGGGCACCCCAAAGGCATTGGAGTAGAACTCCAGGTCCCTCTCCGCATCACTCCTGATGGTATCAGCTTGTCCACAGCCCCAATCAATGCAGCCAGTGTATCCGGGCGCAACCCATCAATATTCTACAAAAAGGAGAAGGGGCTTGATCCAGAATTCCAACTTGTAGCCCTTGGTGACCACCTCCCGAATTAAGGCATCCTGAACGGACTCGACCCAGACTGATGTAAACTGAAAGAGCCATCCCCCCACCTGGCAGGGTGGATGTTTCCTCATGCCTGCGCTGGCTTGGTTGGAGGCTTGGGACCCCGGGCCAGGAAGACTTGGACCTGCCCTGTTGACCTTGCCCAGCTGAAGGTATCCTGCAGAGCCACCATTTTGTCTGTGGGGGAGAAAGGAAGAAATGTTGTGGTAGGAGCCCCTCTGCTTACGCTTCTGAGGAAGCTTTGTAGACTTTTCTCCTGTGGCCTTAACTAATTCCGTAAATATTTCTCCAAAGAAATGGGTCCCATCAATGAGAATCTCTGCCACATGCCTCTTTTAAGCTTGATCAGCCTCCCACCGATGCAACCACACAGCACAACGAATGCCGACTAGCAAGGAAACAGTTCTTGCCATCAAGCGCCAAGCCATGTCCATTGCCTCAAGAGTATAGCATATGAGATGCATCAGATGATCATTAAACTCAAGTACAGAGGAGTCACCACTGCGCCATTCAATGTGCCTCTTCTGCTGCTAGAGCCACTATTTCCTGGCAACACTAAGGTTCAACGTGGCAATCACCGGCCGATAGGCTGATGCAGCTGTCACCAAAGAGTAACGAGCCAACAGCGTTTGTCTGTCAGATCCTTGAAGGCCGTGCTGTTACCGGAAAGAGTATAGGAAGCCAGGCCAGAGATGGGGTCATTTACCTCGGAGGTCTGGACCACTGCTTTTCCAATTCTTCCAAAAAAGGAAAGCAGGCATCCAATCTTGGAATCACCAGGTAATTTGTCCAGCCTGCCATACACCCTGTTCAAGCAAAGCGCTGCCTGATGCTTGGATTCTTATATCTCACATCCACAGACGACTTCTCCAAAGGGACAGCACCCTTGATCTGAAGAGTTGCAAAGGCTAGTGAGATCAAACAGTCTATCTCATTCCTGACGTCCGAGCCAGATTTTTCTTAAGAACAAAAACCCTCAGATCTAGAGCAATAAATGTCCTCCCTATGGGGAGAACTGGAAGACTGCTCACACAGCAGATGCTTGCACTTGTAACACCAATATGAGGGACTCCATATGGAGTAGAAGGTCTGTAGAAGTCATCTCTTTTGGGAACCACAAAATGTTTAGAGTAAAACCCAATACCGCGCTCCAGTAAGGGAACCAGAGTAATAGCCCTTGAACTGCTTAATTGATCTGAGATAACCAAATTGGGTCTTGCAGCAGATTAAAAGTAAAAAAACCACGTGACCACGTGTTCTAAAAAAATCCTTAGAGTCTGAATAATTAGGAAAAAACTAGACAAACCTTCCAAGATAATTCCAGTCCCCCTTCTGGAAATTGTTCAGACTCAAGAGAAATGCAAAACTTCTTTAACCCCCTTAAAGCAGACCCACACCCATTTCCCTGCCAACAGGTGTGGGTAATTACTGATGCTTTGTTTAGCCAAAGTTGCTAATGAGCTCACCTATTACAGTGGAAGAATTCTGGGAGCTGTAGTCAGAAAGTATACTAAGAGCTTTACAAAAGGCCAAGAAAGCCACGCCTCTTTTACCAAGAGAAATATAAGAAACATGGAAACCGCATGTTGATAAATAAATCACAGGTCTGGGGGCACAATCCTAACACATTTATTTTACATTCCAGAAGAGGAAAGGAAAGGCAGAACACCAGAAACCTCACAAAAAGGGAGTTTTCCTTTAAATCCATTTACTCACCAACCAAATCAAGTCTCAGTGTGTGGCATTCCCTGGTGGACCTATTAGAGGGAAATTCTTAGTGTGGAAACCATCACTCTAGTATCAAAACTAGGTGGAAAAAATATATATCCGAGAAAAAAAAAAAAAAGGACAGAGACACGCTGTGGTGTGCCCAGGATTAAATCATTATTTTTAAAAAAGTGTCTGCAATCTCCTATGTTTACCCCATCAACTCATCATTTAAAATTAGGCAGAATGTTGCTGCATCTTGCCCCAGGAAAAAAGTTTTTTTAAATTTAGTTTAATGATAAAATAAATAGCACCCCCGACTGTGGAATGTACACATCCATATCTGCTCTATTCTGTAACAAGATCTTTCTTCTTTCCTCTGTGCAGTCCCCTGCACCAGTCAGATGAGAGAGCTGTAATGCTTCGCTAGAGATCTGCTCTGGTTCCTTAGGGTGCTGTAGCATGGGCCAGCTGTGTTAGAAGTGGATGGAGAAAGCCGCTCTGTAGAGCACATACACTTAAAAACAGATTAAACTAGGATTAAATAAATCTAAACCTTAGGGGCTGCTACACCCCCCCCCCCAACCATTTAGGGCATGCCTATTTGATTGAGTTGGCTGAAATGAGTCAATATTACGCACTCCATACCTTTACATAGCAGACATCCCGATCAGTGATGCCACAAGGGAAGGCCAGCCAGTAGTTATGCTTTAAATATATATGCCTTACCATCCAAATGATCCTAGACTGAGATAACTTATTAAAGGGGAGGCGGGTTGGATACAATATATTGGTCTTATATATGGTTCAGCTGGTTTATTAACCATTCATTCAGCAGGTGGGTGTGACCTGTGTACGGAGTACTCCCATTGAGCTTTATGGGTGCCCTTGTACACGATAACTTCCATTATTATAGTATGGGAACACTCCAAGCTCACCCACTGTCTCATACTGGTGCTGTGCGTGTGCAGTCAGAGATTTTTGGGAAAGTCAACAAAAGTGGTTTCCTTTAAAAGCTGCTCCCTTGGTGAAACTGGGTACACGATTGCCGGCAGCAGACATGTGGTCCAGGTCCTTTCAGCAGCTGGAAATCAAGATCTGGATCATGTGACCGTTGGTGGCCAGTCGAGGGGCCAGGTTAGCCAAATGGGATTTGGGATGCCCCCTTGCACTGTTGCCAACAAGCAACAAGTGGTGGTCCACTTTAAACTAGACCAGATTGGAGGGCTGAACATCCCCACAGCAAGTGCGCGGTGAGACTAATACTCAGCCATGGTAATGGTGAATGCTATCTCCACCTAATGCTACCAATTTCATCAGCATAGTAGACCACATCAGGGAAGGCTCTTATACTAAAGCTCTGGGGAGATCATATGATCAGATGGTGAGGTTCGGGGGGAGGTTGGATATTCAATTAAAGAGGAACACATTGAAATTTCACTTTTTAGCATATTGTTCCTCTCTGGAAGGCCATCTGGAATTGGGATCCCCATGGTGTAAGCTCGGCCGAAATTGAGTGTGCCGATTGGCTGAGCGGCCTGCTCACTTACATTTGGCTCTGCTGACGGCAAAGCCGCTGAGCGGGGCCGAAGGGAGCCGAGTGCGCCGCCGGCTGCAACCCCCGCTCAGCTCCTAGCTGTTACATCGAGGCGTAGGATAAGGTAAGTGGATCTGTGGGGTGTCACGTCATGGGACATCTCTAAAAGAACTGGAACTCGGACAGTTCCTCTTTAAAGGTGACTGATCACCTATTATATTGATTAATGATCGGATCCAATCTAGCGGTGTGTGGGCAAGCTTTCCTTCAGTGTTGGATTGGGGTATCTGGAGTCCACTAGTAGAACTGACTCTGGGGGCCCAGCCCATTCAGCTGCAAGTATTACTGCCTTATATTCAGGGCTCATGCATAGAAACATTAAAGTGGACCAAAGCCCATTGCCATCAGTCTTGGCCACTTAACTCCCTCCCCCGGGGCATCAATTCAGGATGATCTGCTGTGTGAAATCCACCAGGTCGCCCAGTATACTCACCTTCTAACTCGGTCTAACGGCACATGCATGAGTGGCAGCTGCATCCCCGCTATCCCTTAGCAGGGCGCGTGCCCATGCCAGGCATTTGTGAATGGCTGGCAAGGCACGCTCCCTGTTAGAGGGTAGGCTGCACATGTGCCATAGGACAGGGAAGAGGTTAGCTGGAGTGGCCAACCTGGGGGGGGGGGTTTCACACAGTGAGGTGTCCCAAGGCAAGGACCAAAAACCCGGGATAGTCAAAAGTGGACCAAAACCCAGCTGAATCAGCCCGGGAATCCATTCCCTCCCCGTGGGGCATCCAAAATCAGTAAACCCCCCAGGCTGCCTGCTACACTTACCTTAATCCCGGTCCAACGGCGCAGGCTGTGGCCGCATCCCTGCTATCCCTTTGTTAATGGCTAGCGCAGGGGCGCTCCCCGTTAAAGGGAAGCGCGAGACGTCACTCAGACATGCATACCACAGCGGCTCCAAGTGCGCTGATTGGAAGAGCGGTCGTGCATGCGCCGTAGGACCACATTCAGGTGAGTTGATGTGGGAGATCTGGGGGGGTTTCACCTCTGGGGTGCCCCTGGAGAGTGGACCAAAACCCAGGATAGTGAAAATCCTGGGTTTTGGTCCACTTTAAGCCAGACTGTATTGTCAGTTTATGTGTGATTGGGATGACACAAATAAGCGGTAAAGAATTCAGGTTTTGGTGATGAAGGCCATCAAAGGGACGGGGGGGGGGGGCACTCCGAGCCTGCTCGCCCTGGTGCCATCACCAGTAGCCCCGGCACACCCGGTTCTGTGCAGTATGGCGGCTCCTAGGTGCAGTTCGGGTCGCGCACCTGGTGACGCCGAGGATAGTAAATGGCCGCATCCTCATCAGTCACTGGCAAGGTCACGTGACGGAGGAGCCAGGTCCTCCCAGAGCTGAGGTGCAGGGCACCGTGCAATGTCTTCTCCGTGAGGAGCCGCCTCCAGCGGGCACCGGAGCACGCACACCAGAAGCGGCACAACTAGTAACCGGGGTAACGCGTGTAGCGGAGCGAAAACGAGGCTGGGGGCGGGGCCAGCGCGGTGAGTACCGGCTCTGTGCGCGAAGTCCGGCGGGTTGTGGCAGGTCCTCCATGCCTCACCGTGTGTTAGTGTCTGGTATCCCTCCGCCGTCCCCTCATGTGCAGTATTGTCCTACACCTGCGGCTGGGCGAAAGGTTACATAATAGTGCGATGCTGTGTCACTGTGTATATGAATTTACTGACCTGCTATTCTCCGTGCATTATAAAGATCAAGGGCGTATATAGGTGTCACAGGAACCAATAGCAACACTCATACTGGAACCCTCAAAACTGCTGTTATAATTTTAAAGTAGACCAAAGCCAGGGTTTTTTAACTATCCTGAGCTTTGGTCCATCTCCTTAGGGCATCCTGACACTTGAATATCTGCGGGTTGAATGACACATACACAACTAGTGGCGTGCCTAACCAAACCTTCACCATGATTTAATGAAAAGCCCAAACCGTTAAAAAACGATTCCCCAGCATCTAAAATGAATATATTTTATGTTTTTAGTCACTTATTCTTTCCCCCACTGGGCTACAACTCTGTTCAGGACTGTAGGATATGGGCACCGCCATCTTGGCTCAGAAGCATCACATACTGATGCTGAGGGGAGCAAAAGTACAGGGGGCGGGTTATAGCTGTGCTTTGCACAGACAGAGCAGAGCTGGGGTCAGGGAAAGGACAGCAATCCCAGAATGCAGAGCAACAGTCAGAAGACACTTCCTGTTTGCAGGCTGCCTGATGGTCCATGAGCTGCCATCTTGGATGTTTAAAGGCTCATAACATGCAGTAGATGCAGGTAGGATGCGTGAAACCCCCAGATCGCCCTAACAAACTCACCTCTTCCCTGTCCTACGGCGCATGCGCGTCCGCTCGTCCAATCAGCGCACTCGGAGCCATTGACGTCATACCATATAAGATGGCGCCTAAGGCAAGCGGCTCTGAGCGCGCTGATGGCTGCATCCCCCACTTTCCTCTAACAGGGAGCGCGCCCGTGCCCTACTAGATGGATAGCGGGGATACGGCCGCAGCTCACGCATGCGCCGTTGGACCAGGAAGCAAGGTAAGTGAACGAGTCGTCCTGAGGGGTTTCACACAGTGGTGCATCCCGATTTTGTATGCCCCGGGGGGAGGGGGTCGATCGATTCCCAAGCCGATCACACTGGGTTTTGGTCCACTTTTAAAAAAAAGTACATAAATAATGGCACCCGGTGGCCTGCGCGAGTGACAACCATGATGCTGGGGCTATAGCATTGAGTCTGAGGTTCCTTGGCTAATGAGTACAGTGGGGCTGGGTGCAGGGGGCTGAGAGGGAGACTAAGATTGCAGGGATTTAATGTGAGCAGGTCCGGATTATAGGCAGGGCGCAAGGGGCCCATTTACCCTGCAAAAGGGCCTCCACCAGCTTTGGGGCTATGGTTGGGGTACCAGGACTTGGCCCCAATCCACATGCCCTTGTAGCAGTGTATACCTGAGGTTCTCCCATTTCCAACCACATCTCCAGTGAGTCGTTATTCCCCTAAACCCGGAGATCCGACACTTGAAATTGTACCACCCTGGTGCTCGTGAGCACTGGTACTACCTCAGTGCCCACGAGCAACAGTGCCAGGATTTTGCGCTACCGCCGCTTGGTCCGGTCGGCCCTAATCCACATGCCCTTGCAGTGGTGTGTACCTGAGGTTCTCCCATTTCCTTCAGTGGTCATTAGCCCCCCTAGTTCCAGAGATCTGGTGCTGGGAAGTGTACTATCCGGGACGAGGTGCATTTATTCCCAGGATTATTTGAAGCCTCGGTCCTCCGGATTCAAGGAGGCTAGAAACCAACTGGAAGGTCATGTGGATCCAATCTGCGGTACTGTTGCTCGCGGGAGCCGGGGTCTAAAAATCTGTGAATGGGGCTTGTTCTGCAGCTGAAAATCTCGGCTACATTCCCTGTAAGTTTGAGCTTCCCTGCCCCCATGGTCCAGGAGAACCGGGGCTCAGAAGTGGGCCTCCTTTGGCTAGGTGCCTCAGTTCTCGGGGTGACCCAATTTGGAGCCCTGGTTCTCTGGACTTAGGGTGGTTTGAAAACAACTGGATGCACCAAGGACAGCGCAGAGAGGTGGTGAGGACTCGAGACGGGGGAGACAAGTGGTGGACAATGCAGAGGACAGCACACAACAAGATTCTCCAGCCCAGATCAGCAGTGATGTCAGTTGCCTACCTATCTACCTACCCACCTACCTGCTTACTGAGCCACCCACCCACCAACCCACTCACCCTCCTACCTATCTACCTGCCTGCTGACCAGCTTACCTACTTATCCAACTGCCTACTGACCAACCCACCTACCTATGTACCTGCCCACTCGCCTGCAGCGGCAGCTGGCAGCCCCTGGTACAAAGGCAGAATTGTCAGACCCTGGAGCTGAGGTGGCAGTTGCCCACCCATCTACCTTCCCACTTGCCCACCTCTATACCTGCCCTCCCACCCACCTACCCACTCATCTATCTGCCTAACCACCCACCTTCCTACCTACTCACCTACATACTCAACTATATACCTTCCTACTTACCTATCCACCTACCTACTGACCTATATATATCCACATCTACCCACCCACCTGCCTACCTATCCTAAATTCCTGTCTATTAGGAATTCCTATCTAGATTTCCACATACTCCACTCTCTACCTGACTACCCCCTACCTGTCCATCTGAGTACCTACCTATCTATCTGCCTACCCACCTACCTGCCTGCTCACCCACCTACCTGCCTATCCACTTACGTACCCATTTTTCTACCTGCCTATCCACTTACCTACCTACCCACTCACCTGTATGCCTGCCCCCTTGCTAAAGGTATAGCAAAGGTATAAAGGTATAGGTCTGGTCATGCGTCATTGGAACAAGGTTAGGTGCGTGAGTGCGGCGATTTAATGGGGTTCCACACAGTGGGGCATCCTAGTTTGGGATGTCACAGGGAGTGGAAATTGGACAGCCATTTGGGCAATTTTCAGACAATTCCCTATTCCAGGATGCCCCTCTGTGTAGAATCCCCTGAGTTCGCTTGTGCTCCCACAACGCATGAGTAGGCTACGGCTACAACCCCCGACAAGGTGTGTTAATACTGTTTTTTGCTGCACAAAATTTGTCTTTGATTAGGGCCCTCAGGCACAACATTCCATGGGGCCTCAGAAATGATATGCCTGCCCCTGTATACATCACAGTTTTGGATGCCCCGCTGTGTGAAACCCCTCAGATTGCCCAGAAAAACTCACTTTTCCTTGGTCCTCAAGCCTGAAGAAGATGCAAGAAGTGTCGCTGATAGACGTGCATGCGCTGTGGGCTCATTGAAGAGGTAAAGGTATCGTCCAACCTGCGGGATTTCACACAGGGGTCATCTCAAATCTGAATGCCCCAAGGGATTTAACTGGACCTAGTATCTTACAGATGATAGGTCTGGTTTTGGTCCACAAAGAGGAACAACCGCCACCTCTAAGCCTATAAGACTTCTAGGATGGGGGCATCCGGAATTAGGAAGTAAAACTTCGGGGGTCAAATCACCTCTTCTCCGGGGCCTCCCCACATCTGTGGTGCCACCGCTGCCGCACCCCTGCTGTACCTCCAGCTAGCTGGGTGCCCGTGCCAGACCTTTCTGAATGGCCGGTGTGTGCGCCCACAGCTACATGCGAGCCGGGATGCTGCCAGCAGCGCTTGCTCTATTCAGATTTCCTTGCAGCTCAGAGTGGGAGAGGAAATCTGAATTGGCCAATTGGGTTTACAGACGATCATAGGGGTTACACACAGTGGGGCATCCCAAATTAGGATCAAAACCCAAGAAAGTGAAAATCTTGGGTTTTGTTCCTCTTTAACAGATTTTTTTAACTTAATGTAATTCAGCACCATATTTAGCAGTGCAACTTGTTTTTATATTTGCACAGCTGGTGCTGAATTGCACCAAGGTGCCTGTGAACACCATCAGCCAAAGTGATTCACAAGCAGGGAACTCCTTGGCAGATCCTGGAAGTCTATAGAGCAAGTATGAGTATTTTTGCCTGTGACTTCTCCCCTGCTTTCAGGTGATGCAGGCACTGACTACCTACTACCCCCCCTCCCCCCAATGAGCAGCCTTTCTTCTGGTTTTTCGGGGCAGCCCCTTTTCCCTTGTGGCTGTGTGATATATTGGCAGACATCTTTCTTATTGCCACCAGTGCTGTAACAGAAATGAGCTACTATGACTGTGCTTGCCTCTGTCCTCAAATTCATGTCAGAATAAGAAAGAGGTTATTAAGGTTGTATGGGCCCCCCCCAAAAATTGAATGGTGTCCCTGTATGTGAGCAGCTCTGCATCAGATTGTAAGCGCCTTGTGCTGTCAGGCGGCACACCCATGCCCGGCACCGTGTGTCAGGAGGCCTTTTATAGTGGGGCTGACTGTAGGCCAGTGGGTCAGTTTAAACACATGGTGTAAATGGACCCCCCCCCCCCGGGTCTGTGATAGATCGGCTGGCTGTAAAACTGTTCAGGAAATGCCATCTTGTTCTGCTGAACTGTATCTTGGATTCCCCATCGGAATACGCAAAGAATTCAGCGGTAGCTTCTGCTTGCTTTTAGGCCTTAAGGGCATTTCTAGTGATAGCTGCGAGCAGGGCCAGCGTCAGGACCCGGCAAGCCCGGTCAGCTGCCGAGGGCCCCACCACCCAGGGGGCCCACTGACAGTTAGCACAATGTGGTTAAAGGACTGCACACACTTCCTTTCTCTGTCTCTCTGCTCCATCCATCCTTGTCTCCTCAGCTCTGACCCATTGGTTGTATGTCACCTCTGCCTCATCCATCCCTATCCCCTGAGCCCTAACCCATCTTTCCCTATCCACTCAGCCCTGACCCATCTTTCCCTATCCACTCAGCCCTGACCCATCTTTCCCTATCCACTCAGCCCTGACCCATCTTTCCCTATCCCTTGAGCCCTGACCCATCTTTCCCTATCCACTCAGCCCTGCCCCATCCATTCCTATTCCTTGAGCCCTAACCCACCTTTCTCTATCCACTGAGCCCTGCCCCATCCATCCCTATCCACTGAGCCCTGACCCATTTATCATTGTTCTCTTAGCTCTGGCCCATCCATCCCTGTACCCTCAGCTCTGCCCCATCCATCCATGCCCCCCTAGTTCTGCCCCATCCATCCATGTCCCCCCAGTTCTGCCCCATCCATCCATGTCCCCCCAGCTCAGCCCCATTCATCCATGCCCTTCCAGTTCTGCCCCATTTACCCCTGTCCCCTCTGCTCTGCCCCACAGACCTGTCCCCTCAGTTTTGTCCCATCCACCCCTCTGCACTCAGCTATGCCCCATCCCATCCCCTCAACTCTACACCTCTCCATCCCTGTTCTCCTAGCTTTGCCCATCTACCCCTCTTCCTTCCAGCTCTGCCAGTCTATCCATCTTTCTTCCAGCTCTGCCCATCTACCTCTCCCAGCTCTACCGAGCCATTCCTGTCCTTTTAATTTTGCCCATCCATCCCTCTTCCTCACAGCTATCTCTCCACCCATCCATTCCTGCTCTTCCTGTTTTGTCCATCCCTCTTCCTCAATACTCTGCCCATTCATGTGGGGCCAAACTTAAAAAAAACACCTCCAATTGGGGGTTGGAGGGCAAGCAGCCCTTCTTAGTTTTGGCCATGGAATTTATAGACCCCTGACCTGCGACTCTCCACTTCAAAGGGGGCCCACTGAGACCATGCCGCCCGAGGCCCCACATAAACCTGGAGCCGGCCCTGGCTGCGGGAATAGTCTTCTTTTACATGTTAATAGGGTGGGGTGTACCAATATATAGTATTTAAAACACACATGTTTCTGTATGGATGTTCATTTTTTTCCCTCCTCAATCTACACCTATGGCCTTGGACAACTGCATTTGGCTTTCAACAACATGTCAGTGCAGGTGATGCTAAAATATATCTCTCATGCCCTGACCTCTCTTCCCTTCTCTCTTGGGCTCCTGACTGTCTAACAGCTCTCTCCTCATACATGTCCTCTCGCTCATTTGGGGTGCTCCGCTGTCTAAAACCCCCCAGGTCGCCCAGTAAACTCACCTTCTCGCCCGTGCCAGGCATTTGTGAATGGCTGGTGCGGGCATGCTCCCTGTTAGATGGTAGCTGGGTTGAGGCCATCGGCATGCTCGGGTCCGCTTGCCAAGATTCAGCTAGGCTCTGCTGTAGCCGAGTCTTAGACGACCCTTATACGAGTGGGCAGGAGCAGATCTAATTGTGCCAATTGGACAGTGCCATAGGACCGTGGAGAGGTGAGTTAGTTTGGGTGACCTGGGGGGTTTCACACAGCGGAGCATCCATAACCTGGGTGCCCTGGGGGCAAGGACCAAAAGCCAGGATAGTCAAAATTTTGGGATTTGGTCCTCTTTAGCTAAACATGGACAAAACTGTCTGATGAGCAAGCACGGTTTGCAGAGGGACCAAATTTCCCTCAAATGAGCACTGAAGACTACTACCCAAGTCTGAAGACTGGACCCAGTGGCCCAGGATCTATGGGCAACCTCGGTCTTAGGCTGAGCTGCTGGGAGCCCCAGGTCATGCCTGCGGAGTCAAGGGACTGGGAAGGAAGCAGAGGTTACCTGGCAAGATGGAAGGCGCAGAGGTGAGGTGAGAGCCAAGGTCAACGGTCACAGGAAATAGTATGCGATCCAAAGGGTAGCCGAGGATGGGGTCAGCTGATTTGGGGCTGTGCATGCACCGTTTCCTTGCCAGCGCTGTAATGAATTTCCCTACGGATTTTACTGAAACTTGCGCTTCTGCAGAAAGGGTCACGTGTGACGACCACCCAACTGACTGCGCAGTACGACCTTCCGCTCGGGACCCCAGAAGCAACAGCTGCTTAGTATCAAGACAAAAACAGAGCTTGTCAACTTCCCAGCATCCAATTCTGTTCGCGTCTCCAACATATAAATATCTGTCATTGATCACTGGAACTCTCCAAGCACGTTGACTCTGTGTTATACTAGACTCCTCAATTTCATTCACACCCCAAATTCAGAAACTAGCCACCTCCTGTTGCCTCCAACTCAAAAATGTTCGTCCCTTCCTTACACCTAAAACCACTAAGATTTTAGTACCTGCCCTGATCATATTCCATCTAGACTACTGCAACACCCTACTCTGTGGTCCAACGGCTAACAGACTGGCACCCATACAACCATTTCATCTATCTGTCTATCTATCTATCTATCTATCTAATCGCTTTTCCTCTGCTTCTCATCTCTGTCAATCACTCCTCTGGTTCTCACTATCAGTTCAAATTCCTAACCTACAAGGCTCTGTACAGCCAGGCCCCCTCATACATCTCATCACTAGTCCACATATACCAAACCAGGCACCATCTCCTCTCTGCCTATGATCTCCTGCTGTCTTCAACCGTCATTTCTTTCTCCAATTCATGGCCCCAGGACTTCACACTCACATACCACTCCACTCCTCTGGAATGCCCTCCCACATACCACTCACCACTCCCCAGATTGGAGATATGCAAAACATAACCTGTGGGTGGGCCTTGAGGAGGAGGGTTAGGGAACACTGATCTACCAGTACCCCCAGATCCTTCTCAACAAGTGATTTTTCTTGCGGACATATATGTTTAATCTGATCCTTCATTTTCTAAACAACAAACTAACAGGTGTAGGATGACATTGGCTCGGGGGGGGGGGGGGGGGATCTAAATTGCTAGATCCCACCCCCCAGTGCAATGCCCCCTGCAATAACCCAAAATCCTTACCTTAACCTCGATCCTCGGCCTAAATGTCCTTGGATTGACCATCGGTGGTCAATCGGGGTGAGGCCCCACACCTGTTAGAAGACGGGTGTGAAATGGCTTTGTTACTCCCAGCTTTGTTTCTGTTTACATATTTATCAACAGCAGGGGAATCTCCTGCTTACTGCCCAGTGGAAGTCACAGAAGCAGCAATGGATCAGTGGGAATAACAGGTAGATTGGAAAAAAGGGCCTGGATTGGGTCTACAAATAAGCCTGCAATTTTACAGCCCATAACCAGCCTTTGAGCTGCTTCCCAGCCACTCAACAATTGTGCTGTACAGGCAATAGCATTGCAGGGACACATCACAGACAGGAGTGAACATTTACCACTCTAAACTCAAAAGTGATGCAAAACCAAATTAGCCAATCTCACTCACTAGCAATAAATTTTCAAAAAAATACCCTGTTTTTGATGTTCTATTCAAGGGCTCTTATGTTAGCAGATCGTGACCCCAGCGGCGATACCATGATGTGGTCTGGCAATCACTGGCCCTGCAATCTGGGACTTCTCTAAGCATGTCTAAATTCTTTTGGCTAAATTGTCGGTGACATGTTTTTTGCTCAGGCGTCAACATTCATGGCACGCACCATCAAATGACCATTGACATCATCAAAACATCATGAATGATTCAGTACCAACTGAAATGCCTAATGCATGAGCTATAACACTGACTGTGACCCGATCATCTTTCAAAATCATGGCCTCCACATTTCCTCTCAAAATGTTTCAACAGGGGGTCATCTTCAATTGCTTTCCGCTCCCATTTATCTAGCTTGGCCCAAAACTTTGGTAGTAGGAAGATGCACCATCACCATATACATCATCTTTTCATGGATTCCTTTTGGCCTCTTTTCTTCATGTGTAAGGAGTTTAATCATGAAACAAAGCTCCAATTAGTGCATAAGATCTGTTGTTCTGATGGCTCCGCATTCTACTTGTGGTTGATTTCTGTTTCCACATGTTTACCCACAGGTACTCTCCTGGATTTTGGTCCTTTCCGCTTCATCGGTGGTGCCCCGCTGTGTAAAACCCCCCAGATCACCGAAGCGAACTCACCTCTTCCCGGTCCTACGGCGAATGCGCGGCTGCTCATCCAATCAGCGCGCTCAGAGCCGCTGACGTCCCGTCGTCTAAGCCTTTGTCTAAGGCCGAACAGCAGCTCCTAATGTGCTGATGGCCGCATCCCCCACTCTAACCCCCACTATCCTCTTAACAGGGAGCGTGCCCGTGCCGGCCATTCACAAATGCCCGGCGCGGGCACGCACCCTGCTAGAGGGATAGCGGGGATGTGGCCGCAACTCGTGCATGCACCATTGGACCGGGGTTTCACACAGTTTTTGGATGCCCTGGGAGGAGGGAATTGATTGGTCCAGGAATCTTATAGATTAACGGGTCAATCGCCATGGATTTTGGTCCACTTTAAGTTCACAATTTGGAGCCTGAAAATCTAAGGCAGCTGTTTTGGAGAGACAACACGGAAAAGGGGAGGGTGGTTTTCATAATGTTAAAAGGACCTCATCCGTGATTGATGATCCAGATGACATTTATATTGCTGGATATCATTGGATAACTATGACCATCCCCTGCAAATAGCAGACAAGGGGTCCCCTGCCTATATTTATAGATTCAGACGACATTCCAGCTATACAAACCCTGGACGAGGGATTAGTATGTATAATATTAACGCATGACCCCAAACTGTCGCGCACAGAAAATAAAAAAATCCACTCCTGAGGGATGGTTGTTAGCTTCTCTATAATATAACGTGCCAGTATAGCTGCTAATTATTTATAGGATCCCTCGGAAAGACTGTCTGGAATCTTTAGTTCGCTTGCCCCAGTGATTCAGGACCCTCCTTGGCACAGGATTGTGCAGGTAGCGTGTAGGTCTGCTTTAAAGTGGATCTAAACAGATTGCGCTGATAGCTGCAGCAGTGAGAATGGTTCTGGTTGGATCCTGAAAACAGCCAGATATTCCTTTTGGTGCTTTAAAACAAAAAGCGACTCAAGGACCCTTCCCATCCCCTTTTTTCTCCCCTCCCCTTTATTTTTTCCAGTCAAAAAAATACAGCTTAGTAAATTGCATTCCTTCTTATGATCAGTGGAATAATCAGTTTCAGAGGGATGTGTTGGGCTATATTTTGCACTGTTCTAAACTTTTTTCCATTTTTAAATTGAAGCAGAAATGGCAGAGATATTGAGGTTTACAGGTTCAGCCAATGACATTCTCTTTTTCATCCTGTCCCCCAATCATCTCAGCAAAGCGGGACAGGATTGCTGGTCCCTCCCTCCTCCTACCCCTCCCTTTGCCTCATCCTGGCCCTCCCGTTGCCTCCTCCTGCCCCTCACTCTGTCTCCTCCTCTTCCTCCAGATTCATTTTATTGCTGTCAGCGCAAAGCCCACCCATTATGCTGATTATTATGCAGCATCACAGATCCCAGGGCCACGCCCACTTTTTTTCAGAAGAAAAATCAGGTGAAAACGTCGGCCATTTCCTCCTCAATGTAAAAATGTAACAGTTTAGGACGGGGCCAAATGTAGCCCAACGCAATAATGTAACAATTACCTTGGCCTGCGGTAGCACTTTAACCCCATGCAGATGTTGTGAAATGGCATAAAGATTATTTGCTCTTGAATTACATGGGGGCGGCCATCTTGCCCCACATATGATTCTGCTTACACATGAGAATTAGGGGGGCTCTGTGCCAGCAGCAATTCACAACAAATTGAGAAAGAGATATGCCTTAGAAACAAGGAGCAGCTTGCCTGTCATTTTTCACACACACACTGAATAAACCACTAACGTAGCATAAGACATCTGTGTGAGGGAAGCTGTTACAATGTATCTCTATGACCACAGCTGCTGCAAAAACAGGGGATACAATGTATTTTATTCATTGATGAGTCATTACAGCTGAATGCTTACTGTTTCTCCATAGAAATAAGAGATGATTGCACAGAGCTATGAGGCAATTTTGACCAAGAGACTCAGCTCCTTCATGTGTGTGGCAAGATGGCCGCTGCCATGCATGTTAAAGAGTGCAGAATCTGCCTTCTATTACAAACATCTGCATGGTATTACTCCCTCTCAATAGGCTAGTGTCACTGATTGCCACAGAGGGGCTTTAGTTTTAATTTTATTTGACTGGAAGCCGCTGTAAAAGCACTGTGGGAGCCAGGGGCAAGGTGAGTTTTGCTGGGTATCCTAGGGGTTTCACCTAGCCCTGGGGGGGGGGTTCACATACTGGTACTCACCTGCTCTGATTCTACCTCAATCCCATGTAGTCTCAGGTCCAACAGCACGGTCATTTCATCACGATCCACCGCATTCTGTTGGTGATGCAGCGCTGTTACATCAGGCTCCCTTATGACTGGTAGCAGCGGCTGCATCATCAGCTGCATTATCATGAGCAACCCATGTGACCACAGTGGCCAATCACAGCTCTTGATTTATCTGGGGAAACTAGGAGAAAGGTAAGATATTTCCTGTTTACTACTGGTTATCAACAATCGGGATGCCTCCCTGGACTTGGAACAACACCTATTTTTTACAAAATGCTGTTCTGGTTTAAGCATCTCAACAACCGTGAATCAGTTTCAGGACCACCAGCGTACAGCCAAATAACCACCCACAAGAATAAGTCATGCAGACACAGCAAATATTAAATAGACAAACAGAGGTCCTGAAGTATATGCATTTTCAGGCATGTGCAGCACCCTGGCCAGATACCGGACTAGTCTAAGTTGGGTCATTAGGACCCTGTTCTAATTCAAAACTAGAAATAGGCAAAATAAAACGCCTATATGCAAGGTTATTATGAGAACAACAAGTGGCAATGGTATAAAAAACAAGGTATATCAGCCTAAAATGGTTGATATGCATGTACAATAGTGTTACAATAAATTATCAACTTACCAACACCAATACTGTAATGCCCAAGTTTTTGGGAATGTTGCGTGTCTGTCAGCAATAGAAGGATTGACCAGGAACTGTTGCCTGGATGAGGATTTGGACTGGACCAGACTAAAAACTAAACTGAAACTTTGAGGGGCTAATGGCTCAAACCAGCAACAGGGAACAGAACAGGAAAGAAAGTACAAACCAGGAGCAAGGTGCAGATCTGTGAGCAGAGTCACAGGCTGGGAAGAGGAGTCGAGGTCTGGGAATTTAGACCCACAACCCGTCCATGGCAAGTGGCAGACCACACAGGGATGGGAGGCCTGACACCCTATTGAGGACCCAAAAACAAGCCTGCTTCTTGGCCAAGCCACAGATTTCTCAGCAATCTCAAGTTCTATTGTCATAGATAGAAAAGAGATTGCAGTATACTGATGGCCAATGCCATACAGAGGACAAAAAACATCAGTAATGAGTTTCCCCTTGGCGTATTTGAAAATAGAATTTGTTCATAGAAGGTGACTGTCAACTGTTTGCCCCTTGTGATAATGGTGACTAAAAGAATTTTTTCACCATAAAGTAAACAGACAATCTCCTAAGGTAAAAGGTCACCTTATGGCTAGGGTAACTAGAAAGTCTTGGATGTAAATTTAGGACAGGAATGGGAAATACCATAAATGTCTCCCCAGAAGCATCATTGTATCGAGCCTCTAGGACATGTGTCAAACTCAAGACCCAGGGGGGCAGGTACGGCCCTCTAAGAATTCTGCATCAGTCCTGGGCTAAATAATTCTGCATCAGTCCTGGGCTAAATAATTCTGCATCTGTCCTGGGCAAAATAATTCTGCATCTGTCCTGGGTTAAATAATTTTGCATTTGTCCTGGGCAAAATAATTCTGCATCTGTCCTGTGCAAAATAATTCTGCATCTGTCCTGAGCGAAATAATTCTGCATCAGTCCTGGGCAAAATAATTCTGCATCAGTCCTGGGCAAAATAATTCTGCATCAGTCCTGGGCAAAATAATTCTGCATCTGTCCTGGGCAAAATAATTCTGCATCTGTCCCGGGGAAAATAATTCTGCAGCTATCCTGGGCAAAATAATTCTTCATCAGTCCCGGGCAAAATAATTCTGCATCTGTCCTGGGCAAAATAATTCTGCAGCTATCCTGGGCAAAATAATTCTTCATCAGTCCCGGGCAAAATAATTCTGCATCTGTCCTGGGCAAAATAATTCTGCATCTGTCCTGGGCTAAATAATTCTGCATCTGTCCTGGGTTAAATAATTCTGCATCAGTCCTGGGCAAAATAATTCTGCATCAGTCCTGGGCAAAATAATTCTGCATCAGTCCTGGGCAAAATAATTCTGCATCAGTTCCGGACAAAATAATCCTGCATCTGTCCTGGGCAAAATAATTCTGCATCTGTCCTGGGCAAAATAATTCTGTATATGTCCTGGGCAAAATCTGTCTGCTACCATACATTTGAATGATCGTGTTTGCATTTATGTTTGTGTTGTTATTCACTGGCCCTTTGAAGGCGACCGTAATGCTGATGTGGCCCTCTGTGAAAATGAGTTTGACACTCCTGCTCTAATGTTTAATAAGCCTTCAAAAGTTATTGAAAACCTTATGTGATAAGACAGTTACTTAAAAGGGACGGAAATATCTACATATATTGGTAGATTCACCATTTCTATGGCAAGAAGGGAATTGCAAATTGATTACACTAGGAGAGGTTGATTTTATGAGATCAATATTGGTGGCAGTACACAATAATGCTGCAACCTAAGCAGGCTTCCACCTATCAGCAGACAATCACTGTAGTCCATAGGCCAAATTGTACTAATTACTCCACTACTAACCCACATGGCATACCCAATGGGACAATATAGTCAATTATGAAAAATATATAGTTTTCATAAAAAAAAGCATTAAAACCAATAATACCCAAACAATTTTAAGCAGCAAAGGCTAAATAAATAAATAAAGCTGATAATAAGATCTTATATGGTGATGCAAAAACTAACATCCATATCAAATTGTCAACAAAAAGTCAACACTGGACCTTCACCCCAAATAAGAGCATATCTTATATGTTTCGCCCCCACGCTGTAAATACAGATTGCTCACATTAAAAATCATCTTGTCTGCATCTATTGCTTTTTCTGAGACTTACCGTATTTTTCGCCCTATAAGACGCACCGGCCCATAAGACGCACCTAGGATTTGGGGGAAGAAAATAAGAAAAAAAAATTTTTAACCAAAAACGCACCATCACAGACAGTGTGGCATTCCCCTATCCAATTCCCATAGGCAGTGTGGGATGCCCCCATTCCATAGACAGTGTAGCATGCCCCCATCCCATTCCCCGTATATCCAGTGTGGCATCCCCCCCTCCCATTCCCCATATACCCATTGGCTGTGTGGGTTTCCCCCTCCCCCCATTAGTATAGGCTGTGTGGCATCCCTCTCTCCCCATTCCCATAGGCAGTGTGGCATCCCCCTCCCCCCATTAGCATGGGCTGCGTGGCATCCCCCTTTCCCCATTAGCATGGGCTGCGTGGCATCCCCCTCTCCCCATTAGCATGGGCTGTGTGGCATCCCCCTCTCCCTATTCCCATAGGCTGTGTGGCATCCCCCTCCCCCCATTCCCATAGGCTGTGTGGCATCCCCCATTCCCATAGGCTGTGTGACACCCCCCTCCCCCCATTCCCATAGGCTGTGTGGCATACCCCTCCCCCCATTCCCAAAGGCTGTGGGGCATCCCCATCCCCCCATTCCCATAGGCTGTGTGGCATCCCCATCCCCCCATTCCCAAAGGCTGTGTGGCATACCCATCCCCCCATTCCCATAGGCTGTGTGGCATCCCCATCCCCCCATTCCCAAAGGCTTTGTGGCATCCCCATCCCCCCATTCCCAAAGGCTGTGTGGCATCCCCATCCCCCCATTCCCATAGGCTTTGTGGCATCCCCATCCCCCCATTCCCAAAGGCTTTGTGGCATCCCCATCCCCCCATTCCCAAAGGCTGTGTGGCATCCCCATCCCCCCATTCCCAAAGGCTTTGTGGCATCCCCATCCCCCCATTCCCAAAGGCTGTGTGGCACACCCCTCCCCCCATTCCCATAGGCTGTGTGGCACACCCCTCCCCCCATTCCCATAGGCTGTGTGGCATCCCCATCCCCCCATTCCCAAAGGCTGTGTGGCATCCCCATCCCCCCATTCCCATAGGCTGTGTGGCATCCCCATCCCCCCATTCCCAAAGGCTGTGTGGCATCCCCATCCCCCCATTCCCATAGGCTGTGTGGCATCCCCATCCCCCCATTCCCAAATGCTGTGTGGCATCCCCCTCCCCCCATTCCCAAAGGCTGTGTAGCATCCCCCTCCCCCCATTCCCAAAGGCTTTGTGGCATCCCCATCCCCCCATTCCCAAAGGCTGTGTGGCACACCCCTCCCCCCATTCCCATAGGCTGTGTGGCATACCCCTCCCCCCCATTCCCATAGGCTGTGTGGCATCCCCCTCCCCCCATTCCCATAGGCTGTGTGGCACACCCCTCCCCCCATTCCCATAGGCTGTGTGGCATCCCCCTCCCCCCATTCCCATAGGCTGTGTGGCACACCCCTCCCCCCATTCCCAAAGGCTGTGTGGCATTCCCATCCCCCCATTCCCATAGGCAGTGTGGCCTGTCACCTGTCCGCTGACACCGCTGAGCTGAGCGGCCGGCTCCGTGAATGGGGTGGGCGTGGCCTGCGCCGCAGCGTCGACGCAGGCCACGCCCACCCCATTCACGAGCTGGCTCTGTCCCGGCCCCGCCGCTGCGATCGCTGTCTTTTCAGGCAGCGATGACAGCGGCGGGGCCAGAGACAGAGCCCCTGCCGCTCCTCCATCTGCTCCCCGACATGCGATCACGAAGGTCCGGGCAGCGGGTGGGCGTGGCCTGCGCCGGTGCAGGCCACGCCCACCCACTGCCGGGACCTACGTGCTCGCGTGTGTTCTGAGCCCGGCAGCAGATGGAGGAGCTGCAGGGGCTCTGTCTCTGGCCCCGCCGCTGTCATCGCTGCCTGAAAAGACAGCGATCGCAGCGGCGGGGCCGGGACAGAGCCCCCGCCGCTCCTCTGGCCTCTCGCACTGTGCCAGACAACGTGGGAGCGCCGGGGACGGGTGAGTTTTTTTTTTTTTTTATTTTTTTTTTTTTTTTTTTTTACATTCGCCCGATAAGGCGCACTGACATTTTTCCCCCACTTTTGGGGAAAAATAAGTGCGTCTTATAGGGCGAAAAATACGGTAAAACATCCAAGATGGCGGCCCATGGATGTGCAGGCTGCCTGCAAACAGGAAGTGTCTTCTGACTGTGCCGCTCTGCATTCTGGGATTGCTCACCTTTTCCTGACCCCAGCTCTCCTCTGTCTGTGCAAAGCACAGCTATAACCCCGCCCCCCCCTGCACTTTTGACCCCTCTCCTGTCCTCAGTATGTGATGCTACTGAGCCAATATGGCGGCGCTTGTATACTAGAGTGCTGAACAGAGTTGCAGGCCAGTGAGGGAAAGAATAAAAATTATGATGAAGGTCCGCTTTAAAGCCGAACAAAAACAAACAAAAATTTGAGCCCGTAATCACTTACCTATCCTCGTTCCAAAGGTGCAAGTGCAGAGTCTCGCCCAATGAGAGCCGTCTTTCGTGACTATTTCTCTCAGTTAATGTCTCTCATTGACTTCAATGGGGAGCGTGTGCTGCTGCACCCCCGTCTATATGAATGCGCGCTGCCACGACCCCATGCATCCTTGGACTGTACGAGCAATGAAAGCCAGTACTGTGGATTTACTAATGCCCTTATTCATCAAGCGATAGCGCCAGGTAGTGTCTGACGAGCGCCAGGTAGCGGCAGCTAACGGCAACTACCGACTCAAGTACGCCCGGCGGCGGTCACAATGACGCATTTATCAAGCAAAATGAGGCTAGCGACGGCTAGCGCGGCATTCATCATGAAGCCGCCTGGAACGAACAGCGCCGCTGCAAATTCCCTCACAGCGCCAGGTATGAGCTGTCGCTCCCTGGCGATGTCCAATGCATTTCAATGGAGCAATCTATAATTAATCATAATTAATTGGTATTAATTTTTTTTTTTTTTTTTTTTTAATGTCAAAAAATCGGAGAACACTTCTGCAATGTTAGGATTTATTTTTAAGTAAAAAAAAAAATTAAAAAAAATATGTGCAGAATTGATCTAACAGGTCTGAGATTAATGTATTCATATTACAAAATGATTCTAAAAACATGTATAATGTTACATTCAAAAAATATGGTTGTTTAGGGGTTAAAAACTAGTTAATACAGATCGCCGCCAGCGCTCTGGGGTTTAAACAAGGAATGGACAGCGACAGCACATTCGGAGCGTGATTTGTTGATGAATATGAAGCTAGCCGTTCGCTCTGGCCATTCGTTGTCAGGCGCTCACATACAACGCTGGACCTGTGAAACAGCGACCCCCCAGCCCGTATTCAACATTACCGCACACCGACTGAGTCGCTGTCATCAAGCTAATGCCGGCCAAGCACAGCGAATACTGGCTGGCGCTGGAAAAATCACGCTACAGTCGCTCATCTGTCGCTACCTGGCGCTATTGATGAATCGGCCTCAAAGCCATCTACAGTGGAGGTCTGGAGACAGTGGCAGACTGGAGCCAAAAATTAGCCTGGGGTTCTACCAGCTCATAGCCGGCAATTTAATGTGGGTGTTAAAAGCATCAGCCCAACTGGCCCCAAAGCAGTGCGGCCCTCTGGGAAATCTCCCGGGTGTCTCTATGGCCAGTCCACCCCTGCCTAAAGCTGTCTTTGGCTTGTTTTTTCTTTGGTTTCTAAATTTTGTTATTTAGGTACTTGGATTAAGAGCTGAGCTCTCCTGGGAGAAGGCAAAAGAGAACTTAAACCAGACCAACAGGCTGGCACAGTTGGAAAAGAAAGGTAGCAGCAATTTTGGAGCTTCCTCTCCCAGAATCTCAGCCGTGCTGCTGCCTGACATAACTGACAATACACAGTAACAGGAAGCCCAGCAGCACTTCCTGTTTGCCGGTGGCCTGTGTCAGAAAACACTTACCGGGTCCCCGTTCCAGCGGCGTCTCCAGGCGGCCGGCCGCAGCAACTTCCGCACGGCCGCCCTCCTTCCTCGTCCCTGCGGCTCCTTTTTATGCCCTCCAGCGACGCTGTTGCCAGCGCGTCTGCCGGAGGAAGGGGTTATAGAGCCTATGGGCTCAGTTGGGGGGAACTCCTCCCCCTCAGTTAAAGGGCCAATGAGCCCAACCTACTGTGTGGGCTTTACGCCCCTTTTTTTTTTTGGGCCAATGAGGCCATGGGGAGAGGTTGTACCTTTCACCCTGTTCCAATTGCTGTGAGGGTTTTAGTATGCACCAATCACGCACTACACACACTCACCTCCCCTTTAGATCTGGTTCCTATATAGGGTTCGCCTTGTCAGTCACTCAGTGCCTGTGATAGCGCCTTGAACCTTGTTTGTCTTGAGCTAGTTTGCATGATTGATCCTCGTTGCCGACCCCTGCCTGAACCGACCATCCTTGTCTGATCTCCGTTGCCGACCTCTGCCTGAATTGACCAATCTCTCGTCTGAACCCTGTTGCCGACCCCTGCCAGTATCGACTACTCTCTGCCTGATCCTTGTTGCCGACCTCTGCTTTGTACCTTGACCTCGAGCTGTCTCATCCCTCTGTACCGCTTTGATCTCTGACTTCCCGGTGTCGACCTTTGGCCTGTCTCTGGACTTCCGATTTACTCGCTCTCTGCTATTGGTTCTTCAGACCTCCAACTAGTAAGCCCCCATCCTTTGAGCCATTGAAGTCCTGGGGGCAACCGATCCCGGGCAGGCGTATACTGCGTCCCGGCAAGCGGGGGCTCCTACAGGTGAAGCTGGCTGCAGAGATTGGGGGTTGAGGGCTTACCTGGAGGGCTGGAGTTACCCCGAGTGTGACAGCCTGCAAGTGCATAAGCCACCATCTTGTTTCTAAAATTCACTACAGCAGGAGTTAGAAAAAGGTAAATTAATTTTTATGTGCTGCAATGTAAATTGCCCCGGGGAGAGATGCATATGAGCACTGTTTGTTGTGTTGGTCTGGTTTAAAGTGGACCAACACCCAGGATTTTGACTATCCTGGGTTTTGGTCCACTTCGGCGGGGCACCCCGATCGGGGGTGCCCCGCTGTGTGAAACCCCCCAGAAAGCCCCAAAATCTTACCTGTCCCCGCTCCCACGTGACTGGACGGTCCAATCCCCGCCAACGTCCAGGCAGGGATCAGGAACGTCCAAGCGGCTGCCGCCGCCGCCTCCCTCGCGTCACTTTCGGCGGGCGCGCGCACGCCTACAGGGGCGCGAGGGAGGCGGCGGCGGCCGGCCGCCGCCGAAGATCAGGTAAGCGATTTGGGGTGTCTGGGGGGGTTTCACCCCGCGGGACATCCCGATCTCGGATGTCCCGCGGGGTGGGAGGTGATCGGCCCGGGAATCTTATAGATTTCCGGGCCGATCACCTCTCGGTGTTGGTCCACTTTAAGTCAAGTCCCTTCCATTGCTGCATGTGAAGGGATGGAGTGTGTTATAGGCCTGGCATTTTGTTTTGTCATAAAGACTCCTGTATTATTTGTCTTCTCGGAGATCAGGTTTAACTTCTGTGGTAATTTTAGTGTCAGGCCGTGCCCTACAGGCAATAACTGATTTGCCCTAAAATTGCCTCATTGGTTGAACATTATCGTTATTTTCCCTGCCAGCAACCATTACACGCCCTCAACTAGTTTAGGTAAGTGTGAATTAAAGCGAAAAAAAACCCGGGATTGTGACTTTCCTGGCATTTGTTTCTTGCCCTGGGGCATCCTGATGTGGGATCCCCCGCTGTGTGAAACCCCCCAGACCGCCCATACAAACTCACCTTTCCCCAGTCCTACGGCACATGCGTAGCCTCTCGTCCAATCAGAGAAGTTGGCCGTGCATATGACTGTAAGGTCGCAAGGGCAGGGCTCTCCTCCCTATTGTCTCCTGTGCTCACAACACTTGGTTTTAACCTGTGGCATCTAATTTTGTATTGTTCTCTGTGCTATATGTTTTACCTTGTATGTATTCTTACCTTGTAAAGCGCTACGGAAGTTGATGGCGCTATATAAATAAACATTAATAATAATATGTAATCTTCGACCAGTGACTCTGTTTGGCAATCGGGAGCTTAAACGGCTGCATCCCCAGAATCAGACACGCCTCCATCCCCAGCCTATCAGAATGGCTGGGATCGTTGCGGGGATGTGGCAGCCCAATGTTTACTGAGGGAGCCAGGAAAGCAGGTGAGTTTTGCTGCACCCCGGGGGCTCACAAAGCTCATCTCACATCACATCAAGATTTGGGATTCCCCTGGGGAAGGCCAGTGGCCAGCCCTGGAATGTTTTAGATTCCCGGGCCGGATGCATTGGGTTTTGTTACACTTTAACCTATCAAAATGTTTTTTAGAATATTTGGCGGCAATAACTTTGTTTGGCAATTGAGACCTAACGTGTTTCCCCGAAAATAAGCCCTAGTCCTAGAGGAACGGCGGTGACTATGCTGCCCTCCCTTATCTGTGCCTACTGCTGCCCTGCCCCTAAAAACTCGCTTCACACTGATGGGGCTGACATATACCGACACATAGGCCCTGATTCACCAAGAGTTGAACAAAATTCTCATGGTAGTAAATGATTCAGTTCATGAGAAAAAAGCCTGAGAATGTCACTGTTAGTGAATCAGACAATGAAAGTCAATGGCACGTTTTACTACAGAGTAAAAAGGAGTAAAAAGTTCAATACTTTTTTCAAGAGTAAAAGGTGCCATTGACTTTCATTGTCTGATTCACTAACAGTGAAATTCTCAGACTATTTTCTCATGAATTGAATCTTTTACTAACATGAGAATTTTTTTCAACTCTTAGTAAATCAAAGCCATAGTATCAGTATGAGGAAGGATCTTTTCCCTTATTGAGGCACAAATTCCAACTCATGGGGCAATGACTGATTGTATTGTAGCCTAGCCACAAATGTGGGCACAATTATATTACTATGCATATTCATATTAAGACATCCCCTGATAAAAAGCCCTACCGCCTTTTTTTGGAGCAAAACATTAATATAAGACTTGTCTTATTTTCGGGAAAACAGGCTATCTACAGGAGTAATTTCCAGGGGCAAGCCTCAGAAATGCAGAGTTATCCAGTCTTTGACCAATTGTGATCAGAAACTATCAGAACAGAAAAATAAAATCTATACTTTCCTTTTTCCCCTGCAACTCTTCCGTCCAACTCCAGTGATTGCAGCGATCGAGGCGGATATGCGCTGAAGGAGTTGAGGTCATGCTAATTTGGTAAAGCAAGGTCGCTTCTCCATTGCAAGATGGTGGCCATGATTGTTATGGGTCTACACCGAGCAGCACGCCCACTTTTTGCATTGATGGAGGGGCCACAGGGCCGGTCTTAGGATGGAAGGCACCCTGTGTAAAATACAGTATGACGCCCCTCCCCCAACACACTTTCTTACTCCCAGCCTGCTGCCCCACATTGGCTGCCAGTTCACTGCCCCATGTAACCCATCCATGTGGGGTGGTGAACTGGCAGATGATAGGGAGGAAATGCAGAATGGTTGGAGTTCCTTCAGTATGGACCACTGTTTCTCCTAATTTTTTTCGGGATCTCCAATGCTCTAATAGTTTTACCAATTGAAGCTGTGGGCGCACGACGGAGCGCGCGGGGGAGCCTGTTAGACACATCCGGGACAGAGCAACATTGAAGGACATGCGGTATTGTAATCTTGTCTTAATGATTCCTTGTCATCATTGTGTTTGATTTGCTTATACTGCTATAGCCCCCATATGATGGTTAAGGGAGCTCATAGACAGTAGATAATTTCCATGTATTGTTAATTTCAGCATTTTTTACTTAATATTTAATTCATTGGCACTTTAGTCTTGGATTACACATATTATATAAACAGTATTTTGGCTCCGTGTTAGTCAATACTGAAATATAATATTTTATTTTTTTATAGCATTTTAATAGGCACTAGTGGTTCACTTTAGCACGGTCACTTTACACATTAAGTATTCATATGTTATTAGGGGTCAAATCAATATATAATACCTGCACTTTATATTTAAATTTTTTGAGTTTAGGATCTTGGATGGGGTTTTATTAGTTAGTAATATAGCCGCATGTACTATGAATTTATCAGTTTTCCAATATTTATATTATCTGTGATTAATTAATATTTCTATAATATTATTTATATTTTGGCCGGATATTTCCCAGGTGTTCTAGAGATCTGTTTTAAAGTGGACCAACACCCAGGATTTTGACTATCCTGGGTCTTGGTCCACTTCGGCGGGGCACCCCCGATCGGGGTGCCCCGCTGTGTGAAACCCCCCCGAACCCCCCGAACTCACCTCTGTCAGCGGCGACGGACAAGCCGCGGACAAGCGGCTCCTCCGCCGCCGCCTCCCGCGCGTCCCTGTTGACGCGCGCGTGCCCGAGCCGGCCATTCACAGACGGCCGGCGCGGGCGCGCGCACGACTAGAGGGGCGCGAGGGAGGCGGCGGCGGCCGGCCGCCGCCGAAACTAAGGTAAGGAGTTTGGGGGGTTTGGGGGGGTTTCACCCCGCGGGACATCCCGATCTCGGATGTCCCGCGGGGAGGGAGGTGATCGGTCCGGGAATCTTATAGATTCCCGGGCCGATCACGGGTGGGTGTTGGTCCACTTTAAACTGTGTTGTCATTGTGTCTTTTTTTTGTCTTTTATATTGTTTGATGGCTTAGTCTATTTAATAAATTTCTTTGTATTACTTTTACCTGTTTGAGTGCCCGGTTCTGTTTGGACTCCTTGGTTGGGTTGTTCTTGAGCTTACAGTGAATGTACATGGGGAGCCCAGGGTGCACCTTTCGGGTGAGGCTTTGTATACTTCTATGATTTTTTTGGTGGTGCCCTCACCTATCTTTTTCTTGTTACTTTTACAAATAACTTAGGTTTAACCATTTCTTTTTGAAAATTGAAGTTTGGGACAGTGCAACGTGTAGCCCAAGACAATGGGACAACAATTGGGCTTTTATTCAGCCTAAACAATCATACCAAAAATCAAAGACCTTTTTGCAGGCATTACTTTTTTTTTTTACTTTTGTTACTGCACCCTGTTGGCTGTGCAGAAAGAAATTGGCAATTTGTTCCTGTATAGCCCATGTGGCGCTTGTGTATCTCACCTTAAAAATTTCCCATCGCACACATGGTAATTATTTGGGAAAAAAAAAACATTTTTTGTGCTATTTTGTTTTAAAGTTAAAAGGCTTTCTGGGATGTAGGTTGCAATTCACACCCAAAAGCACGCCCAGCGCCGTACTTGCTCCAACAAATATTTAGCATGACCCTCCCTGTGACCTCTTTTAATTAGTGAGCAATAAAAGGTAAGTTATAATATTTTCCATGAGCTGGAACTTTCCTACTTTGTCAATGACAGTTTTTGTCTAATCGACCAACCGTGCCCCGGATTAACATGGGAGACTGTAATTTTCTATGGTTTTGAGCTGGTGGTTGTGAGATTTATTATTCTCCAGGGAATCTTGTGTGAAAACACAAATAAAATCTTTTTTTTTTCTTTAATCTGCTCCGGAAATTAAAGAGGTATTTATATAACCCAATTGAACAAGTGTATTTTACTATTTTATTACTTAAAGGGAAATCCCACTTTCAATGGAATTTTTAAAAGTGTATATTTTTGTACCAGATGTCCTCGAGCTGCTGAGCTGATTTAGAGGCCGATTCATTAATAGCGCCAGGTAGCGACAGATGAGCGCCAGTAGCGTAATTTTCACAGCGCCAGCTAGTATTCGCTGTGCTTAGCCGGGGTTTGCTTGTTGACAGCGACTCAGTCGGTGTGCGGTAATGTTGAATACGGGGTTAGGGGTCGATGTTTCACAGGTTCTGCGTTGTATGGGTGCGCCTGACAGCGAATGGCCAGAGCGAATGGCTTGCTGCAGATTCATTAACAAATCACGCTCAAAAATTTCTCGCGCTGTGAATTCCTTGTTTAAACCCCAGAGCGCTGGCGGCGATGTGTGTAAAGTAGTTTTTAACCCCCAAACAACCATTTTTTTTTTTATGTAAAAATTATACAAGTTTTTCTAAACATTTTGTAATATGAATACATTAATATCAGACCTGTAATATCAATTCTGCACAATTTTTTTTTTTTTTTTTTTTTTACTTAAAAAAAAATCCTAACATTGCAGAAGTGGTCACAGAATTTTTAACATTAAAAAAAAAAACAAAAAAACAAAAAAAACAATTAATTATGATTATTTAAAGATTGCTCCATTGAAATGCATTGGACAACGCCAGGGAGCGCCAGGTCATACCTGTCGCTGTGATGGGATTATCAGCGCTGTTCGTTGCAGTTGGCTACATGATGAATCCCGCGCTAGCTGACGCTCTCGCCGGCGCTAGCCTCATTTAGCATGATAAATACGTCATTGTGACCGCCGCCGGGCGTACTTGAGTCGGTAGCCGCCGTTAGCTGGTGGTACCTGGCGCTCGTCAGACACTACCTGGCGCTAGCCCTTGATAAATAAACCCCTTAGTAGATTGTTATGATTGTTGTAATATGTGTACACATAGAACACTGCTGCGGGCATGTGTATGGTTGAGTGAGCTCCCTCACCTTAGCAGAGGCCACCCCAATTGCTGCCCCAGATCACCTCTTTCCACTCCTACGCGCATGCGCGGCCACTCGTCTGATCAGCGCACTCGGAGCCGCTGATGTCATGTCGTCTACGGCTTCGTCTAAGGCCAGTGGCTTCGTGCCCGCTGACGGCCGCATCCCCCACTACCCTCTAACAAAGGAGCGTGCCCGCACCGGCCAGGGATAGCAGGGATGCGGCTTGGACATGTGCCGTTGGTCCGGGAAAGAAGTTAAGTGTATGGGGCGACTTGGGGGGTTTACACAGTGGGGAATCTTATAGATTCCCAGGCTGATCTCGGTGGGTTTTGAAACACTTTAAATGCCCAGATCCAGCTCGGCACTGAGCACAAAAAAAGCATGTACTTACCTTTTGGATGGATTTCTATCCCTCGGCTTGTCCACTCCATAGTAACGAATGAAGTGGTGTGCAGAGGGATGGCATTTCTTCCTGGAGAAGGTGGAGAATAGGTGCTCAGTCTTGGCAATTGGTAAGTTTGGGAACACTGGAGCCATGCAGAGGAGCTGCAGGTGAGTATAGCTTTTGTTTGATTATGTCTGGACAGTCCAGGCAATAATGAGAAAGCAAGGAGCTCACCTGACGACATGTCCCATGTGTCTCTCCTCCATTTACTGCAGTGAGGTCTACAAAGTTTGTCCTTCCTTTCTATTTCTCCATGACCATGGTAGCAATGTGATTGCCTGGCCACCCCAGTGCTTCAGTGCTCCCAGCGTGAGCGAGCCAGGCAAGTGCCACCACTGTGTTACCAGCCTACCACATAGAGGAATGGAACTGAAAGGAGGGGCAAACTTTGGAGACCTGCTGGAGGACGTAATGGAGGAGAGAAACATGTGACAAGCTTCAGGTGAGGTCCTTGCTTCTGTATTATTGCCATTGCTTGGATTGTCCCTTTAAAAAAAGTAAATGGAGGAGAGGCACATGTGACAGGCTTCAGGTGAGCTCCTTGCTTCTGTATAATTGCCATTGCATGCACTGTCCCTTAAAAAAAAAAAGAAAATGGAGGAGAAGCACATATGACAGGCTTCAAATGAGCTCATTGCTTCTGTATAATTGCCATTGCATGCACTGTCCCTTAAAAAAAAAGAAAATGGATGAGAAGCACGTGTGACAGGCTTCAGGTGAGCTCCTTTCTTCTGTATTATTGTCATTGCCTGGACTGTCCCTTTAAAAAAAAAAAAAGGCTGACCTCCACGGGAAAGTGACATTTATTCTGAAAGGGTTCTTCTCAGATCCCAGTGTGTATTTGTAGGTTACAATGTAATGTGATGGAAAGTGGGTTTGATAGACGGTTGCGACTTTAGAAGCTACATAGGTCTGTTATAGTATATTATAATAATAATAATAATAAGCGTACAATTGTGATTCATGTTTTGTGCATCATCACTGGCCTTTCTAGTCCACGCTTTGACCAAAGGCCGCTTTAGAGTGTAGCTGATGTCTGTATCGCTCTTTAACATTGTTATAGTCACCGGCTTTGTGGTCTTTGTGGTCTTTTTGCAGCTTCATGTACTAGTAAATCTGTCATGTGACAGATGAGTCACTATATAATCACAGGCATTGAAGCAAGTTAATCATACCTGCCTGGTTAACCCTCCATACATAGCTGTCCATACAAATCCTTTCATCCTCCTAATCAGGGCAGTAAAGGCAAAACTCCTTTTTGGGGCTCAGCTTTACTTAGGGGACCCAGGGCTCTGATAGCAGCCTTGTGACTTATTATCAGGGCCATATATCCTATTAGGCAATTCTAGGCCTAGGGCGGCCACCTGCACCTATACTAAAAAACAAAAATGTGCTTTGCATATTAACACCCTAAATGCTTTGGACGTGTTTTTCCCTTTTAATAAGTTAAAGTTTAATAAGGTAAACTGACCATTTTTTGGGATCCTCAAAGTGGGACAGTTTAAACCAGTTTGGGGGTGATGGACGTGTTAGCGGTGTGGTTTAGCATTGAATGCTCAGAAGTCCATGCATTCCACTTTATTGTGTGCTGAGGGTGGGGAAAATTTCAGAAACTCTCCCCCCTTTTCTGTTTCAATCTTTTTATTGAAAATGTTTGGTATAAAAGATAAACAGCACGACATGTAGTTCTTTTACAGATAAACTGTTGCAAAATATGAGTTGTCATTCTTCATACAGTGTCTCATACAGGTATGTCATATTCAGTAAGTTGCTAAGGCACATTTAGAATGTTTGGGCTCCTAAAGTTTAATGATGTTCTAACGTGAGCGACTTAAAGTGGACCAACACCCAGGATTTTGACTATCCTGGGTCTTGGTCCACTTCGGTGGGGCACCCCTGATCGGGGTGCCCCGCTGTGTGAAACCCCCCCGAACCCCCCGAAAAACTCACCTCTCCCCGCTCCCAGTGCCGACGGACAAGCCGCGGACAAGCGGCTCCTCCGCCGCCGCCTCCCGCGCGTCACTCTTGACGCGCGCGTGCCCGCGCCGGCCATTCACAGACGGCCGGCACGGGCACGTCTAGAGGGGCGCGAGGGAGGCGGCGGCGGAGGAGCCGCTTGTCCGCGGCTTGGGTAAGGAGTTCGGGGTGTTTGGGGGGGAGGGAGGTGATCGGCCCGGGAATCTTATAGATTCCCGGGCCGATCACCCGAGGGTGTTGGTCCACTTTAGAATCAACACCTATTAACTTAACTGGCCACATGCCCTCCACACCGCCACCCTTCTGGTGTCAGGGGGAGGGTGGGGGAGACAAGGGATCTAGGGAAAGAGAGGGACGGAAAACGACGAGAGGGGAGGAAGGGGACAGACGAGAAACATGAAGGGAAGAAGAAGAAAGAAAAAAAAGGGGGGGGGGAAGTGTACAGATGTAAAAATGCATTTACAGAGGAGGGCTTGCAGGCCACTCCTCACCGCAACAGGGCTTCTCTCAAATCTGGAAACGAGTATTCCACCCACGGGTCCCAAATCTTTATGAATTTACTCTCCCCCCTTTTCAAACTTTAGATGTGTATGTAGTGCCCATTTTTAAAAAGTGTTCTAGGTCTTCCCCAGGGTAATTACAGACCTGTAAGTTTAACATCCATTGTGGGAAAATTGCTTAAGGGGCTCCTAAGAGACTACATAGAGGATTATGTAACTATGCATAATATTTTAAGTGACAGCACGGTTTTACTAAGGGCAGGAGCTGCCAGACTAATCTGATTGGCTTCTATGAGGAGGTGAGTAGAAGCCTGGAAAGAGGGGCGGCTGGATTTTTTCAGGATTTCTGGATTTTGCTAAAGCATTTGACACTGTCCCCCATAGAAGCTTATTGGGGAAATTGAGGTTTTCAGGATTAGGAAATACAGTTTGTAACTGGATTGAAAACTGGCTGAAGGATCGTGTGCAGCGAGTTGTGGTTAATGATCCCTACCCCAGGGTTCAATGCTGGGCCCATTATTATTCAATTTGTTTATAAATGATATAGAAGATGGAATTAAAAGCACTGTTTCTATTTTTGCAGATGACACAAAGATATGTAGCACAGTGCAGTCTATGGAAGATGTTCACAAGCTTCAGGCTGACTTGGACACTTTAAGTGTCTGGGCATCCACTTGGCAAATGAAGTTCAATGTGGAGAAATGTAAAGTCATGCACTTGGGGTCTAATAACCTGAAGGCCACATATGTCCTCGGGGGAGTAAAACTGGGAGAGTCACTAGTTGAGAAGGATCTGGGGGTACTGGTAGATCACAAGCTAAATAACAGCATGCAATGCCAAACAGCTGCTTCCAAGGCCACCAAGATACTATCATGCATTAAAAGAGGCCTGGAATCACGGGATAGAGATGTAATTTTGCCTCTTTACAAGGCACTGGTGCACCCTCACCTGGAATATGCCGTACAGTTCTGGGCACCCATTCATAGAAAGGACGCTCTGACTCTGGAAAGGGCGCAGAGGAGAGCCACCAAACTAATAAGAGGAATGAAGGATCTTAGTTATGAGGAAAGATTTCGAGAATTAAATCTGTTTAGTGTTGAGAAAATACGACTGAGGGGGGACATGATTAACGTGTATAAATATATAAATGGCCCATACAAAAATATGGGGAAACACTATTTCAGGTGAAATTCAGTCTCCGGAGGTGACAATCCTTCTTTACCATAAGAACTATAAATCTGTGGAATAGCCTCCCACAGAAGCTTGTTACAGCATCAACCACTGACAGCTTCAAAAAATAATTAGATGCTTATTTAGAAGAAAATAACATTTTCACAGTATAACATTTAACAGTTACTAAAAAAGCAAAAAATGACTTTCCCTACTCCAACACCCTTTGTTGAACTTGATGGGCATATGTGTTTTTTCAACCATGTTAACTAGGTAACCCAGTGTAGCCAGCCCTGGATTCTTAAAGTGGACCAACACCCAGGATTTTGACTATCCTGGGTATTGGTCCACTTCGGTGGGGCACCCCCGATCGGGGTGCCCCGCTGTGTGAAACCCCCCCGAACCCCCCGAACTCACCTCTCCCCGCGCCGACGGACAAGCCGCGGACAAGCGGCTCCGCCGCCTCCCGCGCGTCCCTCTTGACGCGCGCGTGCCCGCGCCGGCCATTCACAGACGGCCGGTGCGGGCGCGCGCACGTCTAGAGGGGCGCGAGGGAGGCGGAAGACAAGGTGAGGTGGTTTGGGGTGTTTGGGGGGGTTTCACCCCGCGGGACATCCCGATCTCGGATGTCCCGCGGGGAGGGAGGTGTTGGTCCACTTTAAAGACTCCAGGACCAGCCACTGGTCTTCTCCTGGGTCATTCCAAATTGGGATGCCCCACTGTGTAAACCTGGGTAAACCCCTGTGTGACTGTAAAACTCACATGTAAACTACGCCAGCAGCTGTGGCATGCTCCCACACCCAGACATTCATATAGTCTGGGGGTGGGAGCACGATCATGTCTAAAAAGAAACTGGTGATGTGACCGCTCCCACTCACTGTTGCCGAGTTCTGTGTCTAAACAGCTATATTGTTGACCATTAAAGTGGACCAAAACCCAGGATTTTGACTATCCTGGGTTTTGGTCCTTTCCCCCGGGGCACCCCGATAAGGGGTGCCCCGCTGTGTAAAACCCCTCAGAACGCCGAAGTCAACTAACCTCTACCCGGTCCTACGGCGCATGCGCAGCCGCTCGTCCAATCAGCGCGCTCTGTACCGATGACATCACGCCGTCTTCGTCCCTGGGGGGGGGGGGAGGGAATCGATCCCGGGCCGATCACGCTGGGTTTTGGTCCACTTTAGTATTAATGGCATACAGTACTGATTGGAGGAGAGCCTGCACATGCACTTTGGGACTGTAGAAAGGTATGGATGCAACAAAACCAGGGATAGTGAAAATCCCAAGTTTTGTTCCTCTTTAAAGCTGTGTGGTCATTGTAAGAATGCTGGAGCCCCCCTCGCAGCAAAACACATAAATAGCTTGTTTTACTCACCTTCAGCCAGCGGGGAAAACAGAGTCCCGCGATTGGCCGCCGGGCGGTCACGTGGGCACAGTCGCTTCCTCTGTGCCGGCCACCGGCAGGACCGGCCACATGACCGCCCCGCGGCCAATCGCGGGACTCCGTTCTCGTCGCTGGCTCGTTAAGAAGGTGAGTAAAACAAGCTATATATGTGGTTTGCTGCGAGCATTCTGGATGCCCCCCTCACTTCTTACAATGACCACACAGTCAGACCAACACCCATTAAGGTAAAAACGGGTGTTGGTCCAGTTTAACTTTAAAAAGTGAACATGTGCTCAGAATGAGGACAGGAACATATTACCTCGTTTAAAAAAAAAATAATATATATATATATATATATATATATATATATATATATATATATATATATATTTATTTATTTATTTATTTATACAGTATGTAGCTTACATGCAAATCTAAAGTATAACAGGTAAGCAATTAAGTTTCTATCCCCGTCTCCAATGAAAATGGACAGCAGGAAGATGTACCAGTATATGTGTGTGCTTTGTATTTAGCTCAGTAATGTCAGCCTGATCTCTGGCGGCTGAGGGTTTGGGCGTCACCTGTGTGAAATCCTGCAGCAAACAAAGCCCTTGTATCACTAGTATGCATTGTGTTGCTATGACAACTTACCTGAATTTTTTATCATTAGCCATCACATTGTTGCAATAATATATCTTTAAGGTCTCATGATGTGACAAATATATATATCAAATAAAATGGGACTAGCAGCAAAAATATAATGAAAAATAAATGTAAAAGCAGTGCACCAATTATTTTTTTTTTTTTACATGTACTGCTTTACATCAGCCTGGAATGTTCACCCGCTTGCCAGATAAATTGAACTACAGAACACAGGATGGATTCAGTACATTTGTAAAAAGTTCACTTAAAGTAGAACAAAACCCACGTCGATCATCCCGAGAATTTATAAGATTCCCGGGCCGATCGATTCCCTGCCCCTGGTCATCCAAAATCGGGATGCCCCACTGTGTGAAACCCCCCAGGTCGCCCCATACACTTATCTTGTTTCTCGGTCCAACAGTGCATGCACGAGCCACGGCCACATCCCCGCAAGGCATACTCCCTGTTAGAGGGTAGCCGAGGATGCGGCTTTCTGAGCCGCTTCTCTTAGACGCGCCGCGGGACTGGGAAGAGGTGAGCTGGTCTCGGCGTCCTGGGGAATTTTCACACAGTGGTGCACCCCCGATCGTGGTGCCCCTGGGGAAAGAACCAAGACCCAGGATAGTCAAAATCCTGGGTTTTGGTCCACTTTAAAGTGGACTAAAAACAGTTTGCCCTGGTCCTGGTAATAAAAAGGCAGCAAGTAGCTTATCGAATGCCTGTCCCAAGGGCCTCTCTTCCATTTCTTGCAGTACAGGACAGAAGCCATAGAAGGTGTCCAAAAGTTTGTCCTCCTTTCAGTTTTATTCCTCCAGGACCCCTGCACACATAAACGTGGTCTAACAGCCACTCTGTCACTTGGGGCTCTCAGTGTGAGCAAGGATAGCAAGTCACAGCAGTCCGGCAGCTGTCTCTGACCACCGCAGAGCATGGTCAAGATTCATAAAGCTGCACTAGGACACACCCCGCCCAGCTCAGTCACGACCCAGATATTGAAGCAAAAAAGTGTCTCTGCTTAGAATAAATACAAGGTATTTACATATAATCAGAGATTTTGAGATGCTTTGAAATGTTTTTTTTTTACTGTTCTCACTGGGGATTAGGGAGTTGAAGTCTAAAAGAATTCAGGGGAGGCCAATTCGCTATCGGCCACTTTGGGATGCCCCACTGTGTGAAACCCCCTGGATCACCTGTTATACTAGCAGAACCGGTGAACCCATGGCATGGTCCATGGTGGCATCCCTGCTTTTCTTGGCTGATGTGGGTTCTAGCGCCGGGCCATTCAGATAGGCTGAGGGAGGGAGTGAGCATCAGACCAGAGGAAAACTGGGGATGCGTTCCTTCCCGATCTCTATGCCGCGCTCTATTGCGGAATATGCATTCTGATTGGACAAGATCCTGCACATACACCAATGATCCCATGGTGCATGTGCAGGCTGTTTTTCACACAGGAAATTACTATCGCATCCTGAACACCCTGATTTGAAACCAGCCTTAAAGTGGAACAAAACCCAACAGTGCGGCTAAACGATTCCAGGGACGGCCGTTGGCCTTCCCAGGGGCATCCTGATGCGTGCGCGCTGCCGCATCCCTAGCGGCATGCATGCGCTACTGCCCCAGCCATTCAGATAGGCTGGGGTGCCCAAACCATTGCACACGCTCTGCATTTACAACAGTGAATGTTGTTTGCCGAATCTTTTGCCGAATGACATAGACATTGGACGAGCGCCTGCGCATGAACAGTTGGAATCAGGAAGAGGTAAGTGAAAAGCAGCATTCTGGGTGGAGCATCCCAGTTTGGACTGCCCCAGAAAAATGGAACAAAACCTGGGAAGGTCAAATTCCCAGGTTTTGTTCCGCTTTAAGGCAAATTGGATATACTATGTTAGTATTGGACCACCTGTACTGCCCTGATGGTGGCCTTTGGTCAGTCCTGGGCCCCACCAGAGCATCCCGTGGTCCCCTGGCGGGTTAATCCGACACTGACCTGAGCCCTCTACATTTTCCGAGGGTCTTTACAAAACAGACAGGGTCCCGATTCGGTCTTGATTGTGATTTATGTACTTTTTGTCCGCACCAACCTGAAAAAGATGCGACAACCAGAACTGTAAATTTACCTTCAGGGTGAGGCTGATATGTGTTGAATCAAGGAGGTGGGGCTAGGGGTTAACCTGGGCCTGTATAGCACTTGTGTTATCACCCTGGAACTGTGTATCTTGGCTTTCTGCAACCCACATTTTTTAGAGCGATGATTCTTTCCTACCCCAACACCTTTAGTTAAACTTCATTCAGGGTCACTAGTCTTGTACATGTCACCTGGCTGGACATACTATTCTAGTATTGGACCACCTGTACTGCCCTGATGGTGGCCTTTGGTCAGTTCCTGGGCCCCACCAGAGCATCCCGTGGTCCCCTGGTGGGTGTCTCTGACACTGACCTGAGCCCTCTAAGTTTTCCGAGGAGCTCTAAAAAACAGACAGGGTCCTGACTCGGCCTTGATTGTGATTTATGTACTTTTTGTCCGCACCGACCTGAAAAAGATGCGACAACCAGAATTGTAAATTTACCTTCAGGGTGAGGCTGATATGTGTTGAATCAAGGAGGTGGGGCTAGGGTTAACCTGGGCCTGTATAGCACTTGTGTTATCACCCTGGAACTGTGTATCTTGGCTTTCTGCAACCCACATTTATTAGAGCGATGATTCTTTCCTACCCCAACACCTTTAGCTGAACATGATGGACATATGTCTTCTTTCAACCGTTTAAATATGTAACTAAGAATACAGATTACATTTAGAAACGCCTGGTGATCTTCCTTCCCTCTGTTGTGTCCATTCAGGACACCTGGCTGACCACTAAGGATGTAGGACCAGCACCAAGCACTAGCACCAAGAATGTGGCTCGGTGACGTGTACAGCATGCTTACCATAAAGTGGACCAAAACCCACTGATCAGCCGGGGAATCCATAAGATTCCTGTGCTGATCGATTCCCTCCCCCCAGGGCATCCAAAATCGGGATGCCCGCTGTGTGAACCCCCCCCCCCCCCAGAGTGCGGAAAATCAATATTTATTGGTTCAGCACTCCAAAATAAATAAATCTCATAAGAAACTTGTTGTGAGATGCTGCAACCTTATATTAAGGGTATCCACAAATATCCCTTGCTACACAAATCTTTATATATTGGTTTAAAATGCACACTCAAAACATTTTTTCAAAAAAAGAAAAAATAATTTTCTGAAAGTAAAACTCTTTTATTAAGATAAACCACACTATAATTCACAAAAAATACATGGATCCACATGATTACACATAAAAAGACATAAAAAATATACTACTTCAGGTGTGCTTGAAAAAGCTTAAATCAACTGATCACCTCCATCACTTAGTATCCAGTATACATGTATCAATAGAGGCTTGTCAATATATATCTGGTGCATTGTGCAATAATAGATCATCAATCCAAAACATGACACCAAATCTATTTAAGGGAAAAGTTTATCCAATTCTAATAATCACTTATTGCACAAGCCCAGCAGAGACATATTGCACCAGCCCCATATATTGATATATTGCGCACAACCTCCGTAGATAACTACATAGTAACAAATCAAGATAACATTTCTGTGCTACAATTGAAACAAAAGACAATAAAATACCATCACATATTGTGCATCACTACTCAAGGTTGTCCCATACACTTACCTTGTCTCCTGGTCCAACGGCACATGCGCAAGCCGCAGCCGCATCCCTGATATCCCTCTAGCAGGGCGCGTGCCTGCACCAGGCATTTGAGAATGGTCGGTGCAGGCACACTCCCTGATACAGGGAAGCGATCTACTTTAAAGTGGATGGAAAGGCATTTTTGCGACCCCAGCCCCCCTAAAACTAGGCCCTGCAGAGATTTTGAGATTGACTCTCTTAAAAGTGTGGTGGTGATGAGGTGCAGATGGCTGTCCGCATCCCCAGCATGCTGTTCCGGCACGTGTGTCTTTCTGAATTGCTGGGCGGGGAAGCAGGCACAGCTACAGGGAAGCCGTGTATGCGGCACTGGCAATTGCAACGCCATTGGAGCGGCCCATTAAAGGTGAGTTTATCGGCACACCAGGGGGGGTTTATACAGTGGGGCTGCTATAGGATGCCCGGGGGGGTTAGCGTCCGGCCCTGGAATCTTTTAGATTCTTAGGCACCGCCGCATGGGTTTTGACACACTTTAAATGAACACACTTGTGTCTTGGTCTTAATAGAATAAGCTGTTGGAAACAGACCATGAATAGAGCTGATGATGCCAGAAATAGATCACCCGGTGACCCCTTCCAGGCGTCTGAAGGCGCACAGCATCGTATGTCTGCTCTCCATACAACAGCATTCCTCAAGACATCTGGCTCACTGTGGAGGGGGCAGGACAGGTGCTAAATGGAGACTCTACAAAAGGCTTCTGAGCCTAAAATGTCTGAGGCCACATTCACTGTGATAGTAGTGATACTTTGCATTGGAATTACAGAGTACTATGGATAAGAAGTGTCCTAATGCTAATTTGAGCCAGATAGGATTTAATCAGAAATAGATATGTTTTAAATAAGTGAGCAATACAAATAATCTGACCAACTAAAAAAAGCTATTAAAGCGGATGGAAACCCAAAAATGGGTCCACCGTTTAATCCATGGCCCCCGCCCGAGCTGCCGGGAACTGCTGTTGTCCTGAGGAAGTGACGCCTGTGACGTCACGCAACGCGTAGACGCGGGGGCAGTGGGCTGGCGTTCGTGTTTACTGTAAGTCATGTTTTGTTGCTATATGTGGGTGTTCATTTTTTGTCCTTTCCGGCTTGTCCTCCTTGGTTAAATAGATTATAGGTGGGTAGATATAGGTTTATAGTGAGTTTAGGTTACTCTTCATGTGTAGTGTCACTTAAAGTATAGAGTCATAAGTCTTATGCATTTATTTTGTATTTTTGAATCAAATTTGCACTGCAGCACTTTATTATATATGAGCCGGTATGCACAAAAAATTGTACAGGATCAATATAATTACTGTTATTAACCCCCAGCCCCCTGCCCCTTTATTATAACACTCTGCCCTTCCCTGGCACACATGTCTTTGTCAGTGTGTTTTTTAATGAGTCTTTAGTGTTTATAATGATGTTCATATTGTGATTAATACATTATTATTGTTTACTATTTTACTGTAGTGGTGCCATACTATGTAGTGGGTTTCTGAAGGTGTGGGACCTTCAAACTGTTTTGTAACTATCTCACTACTCCCTTTCTCCTCCAAACTTCTTGAACAACATGTCCACTCAGAACTGGCACGATACTTATCCACTAACAACTTACTTGACCCCTTACAATCAGGATTCCACCGTAACCACTCCACTGAAACTGCCCTCACCAAAGTCACCAATGATCTACTCACTGCCAAAAGCAAAGGTCACTACTCCATCCTCATCCTTCTTGACCTCTCCTCAGCTTTTGACGCTGTCGACCACTCCCTGCTTCTTGATATTCTCTCCTCTCTTGGGGTGCAAGGTCTTGCACTCTCTTGGCTCACCTCTTACCTCTCTGACAGATCATTCAGTGTATCCCATTCTAACACAGTCTCATCCTCCTGTTCTCTTTCTGTTGGTGTGCCGCAAGGTTCTGTCCTAGGCCCCCTACTTTTCTCAGTCTACACCTATGGCCTTGGCAAGCGTATAACTTCACTAGGCTTCCAATACCACTTCTATGCGGATGACACTCAGATATATCTCTCAGGCCCCAATCTCTCCTATCTCGCCTCCCCAACTGCCTCTCAGCTATATTCTAAGCATACAGCACGTCCTGCTCCAGATATAGTAATAACGTGGGTAATCCTCCGCCTCGGGCGCCGTGCACTGCAGACATGTAGAAAACAAGCTCCTCCCGACCCTACATATACCGAAGGACCTCCCACAAATCCCCAGATTTCTCTGCAGTGCTGGAACTGCGAAGACATGAAGTATCATGCTCTCGCAGGCGAGCGGGGCTTTACAGCCAGAGGCCCTGCGGGAGTATTTCCACCCGTCCTTCTTGGGGGGGGGGGGTATGTGTGTGGCGGTCCCAGTGTAACGGTGTGTCACAATCGTGGCCTTTAGTCTGCCTATTATTAACTCAGAGATGTCAGAGCCGCGCTGCTTGCTCCTCATTTCGCCTGCCGCCGTATGTTTTTACTTTGCTTGCCGCATAGTCTTGATGCTGCGGTGCCCGTACTTATTAACTGTAACCGTTCTATTGAACCTTAGGCTTGTGGTTGTATCCTTGCCTTTATTAATTTACCTCAGAGCTTCGCGCCCTTTAGAGTGGGCGGGGCCTTAGTTCGGCGCGCTCCGCGTCATGGCAGAGCATTTAGCCCGCCCTTCGAGGTTCGCTGGGCGCCATTTTTGTTGAGCTTCGCGCGCACGCGTGGTGACGGTCTCCTCCTCCTCCACTTGAGCTGTAAGTGCCCTCGCGGGCAAATCCCTCTGTTTTTTGTCTGTCCAGCTGCGCATGGCCCTGACATCTCTTTCCCATTATGTCTTTCAGACGCTGAGTTCCTGGTGGCTTCTCCCGACCATATATATATATATATATATATATATATATATATATATATATATTTATACTTATACGTATAAGGATATTAGCGGGCCTTCCCTAAATCTCCCACATTAATCAGCGGGTTGTTGGGGCATCCAGGGTTGCTTTTTGCATAAATCCCTATTGACATATTGTGTTTAAACAAATCACCATATGGAGGCTTCTCAGGATTGTGTTACCGGGGTCCCTCTGGGACAGGACCGGCTTTGTGTAGCGTGTGGTCTCCCCCATGCTGAGGCTGATGGGGCACGGGTCTGCGCGCCATGTGCCCAGCAGACGCTGGACCCGCGAGCGGCGCCTGTGGTTGCACCTCGCTCCTTCTCTCCCCTTTCCTCTTACCTAAATCTCACTCCTGTTGAGTCTTGTATAAGCGGGGAATTACAGATAGACACCTCTCCTAGACGGCCCACGCTTGACCAGATTGTTGAAGGGTTGTCCGGCCGGGTGGCTCCTGGCAGACAACGGCCCTGGACTCCCCCGGCTTCGGCCTGTGCTATGGGCTCGGATGAGTCCTTTTCTACGCGTGCTAGTGCCATGTCGGAAGATGGAGACCTGTTCTCTGACCTAGGTTCCTCTGACGAGAGGCCAAGGTGTCAGGATGATGCTGGTCAAGATGACTGGGACCAGCTTGATATTGGTGGCATATTACTCAGGATCTTTAAGGCCCTGTCCATTTCGCCTCCCGGTGCGGTCACCAGGCCGAGTGAGGGGCGCTTCCATACTGCGCCTGCGCGCTTGGAATTTCTCGAGCAGGCTCACTTCCATGCTCTTGTGCTTAAGGAATGGGAATGCCCCACTGCACTTCAAAGGGCCCCAGAAGATTGGGTTTGGAAATACCCTTTTCCCCCTGAGATGGTTGAGATTTGGTCTTCGTCTCCAGCGGTAGACGCACCGATTATTGGGGTTCCTAACCCCCCCTTCCTTACAGCTCCGGCTTACAGCTCCTTGCGGGACTTGCAGGATCGGCGCATTGATAGGCTGGCTTCCCACGCCTTTGCCTGTGCAGGAACGGCGCTATGCCCTGTCTGTGCCGCGGCCATCACTGCAGTGGCCGCTAGGACCCTTATAAGAAAGATGCTGGAGCATCAACCTGAAGATCTACCCTGGGAGGTGTTTAACGCACTCTCCAGCTGTGATATTTTTGTTAAATTTATCCTTTTAGCTCTGGACGACACCATCAAAATGTGTGCGAGGACCTCTGCCCAAGTGGTAGCTATACGTCGCCTGCTCTGGCTGCGACAGTGGGGGGCAGACGATAACGCTAAAAGGACCCTGACGGGGCTCCCCTTTAGAGGGCATCGCCTGTTTGGGGCCCGTCTGGACCTATTTGGGAAACAGGACAGTTCATCCAATCAAGGGCGGCCGTCCCGGCCCCCTCGGAGCAGGGATACCCCTCCACCTCCATATCATAGTGTTAAGCAGGAACCGGGGATGCCCCTTGCGGGGTCTGGTTCGGTATCCTGTCCCAGAAGTGACATTCAGCGCCCGGGGTCTTCTGGCCGGGCTAAGCCCGTATCTTTCACCGAAAACCCTCAAGCATGATGGGGCGCCCTCACCCACTTGGGTGAGGGGACGGCCACAGCACCTTACTCCTATCAGGAGGCATCCTGCCTCGTTCTAGTGGCTTTAGTTGGTAGTTCCTCTGGATACGGGATAGTGTTTGCTGGGTGGTCCTTCCCTGAGTCGGTCAGGAGGACTACGGTCCCCTGTTTTTCTTCAGGTATGGGTGCAGGCCTTCCTGGGCATGTCTGGTATGGCTTCCTTGCCAGAACGCCATTGTCATATAGAGACTGGGGTCTCTGTGCCAGTTGCTTCTCCTTTCCCTTGAGGATGAGGGAGTCTATCTTTCTAACCCTTGGGGGGTTTAGCATCTGTATCCATAGGCATTCAGGCTTGGCGCATCTGAATGGGCCGTCGGCGCCCTATATACCAGGGGTCCTCTGGCCGCCCGTGGCGTGCTGAGATGTTTATTCTGACTTCAAGGTGTCTTCTGGATACTGAGCCCACTACTGCTGGGTATTGGCGGTCGTCGCCACCGTTGTGGCTTTAGGCTGGGTTCCCTGCTGCATTCATGTCCCCGCTAGGCTCTGGATGGGTGTGATGTCTCGCACGACACCAGGGGGCAGCTACCAGGGGACTTATCAGGCCCTCCTTTTTACTTACAAGAGGGAGTCGTTTGGATGGACCTTAGTTGACTCAAGCCCTACTCTGTTCCATCCTCCAGTTCCACGATTGTACCTGGACTAGGCTTCAGCTAGTGCCTTTTCTCTTGGCTATAAGGGAGTTTACTGGAATGAGGCCTCTGGTCCTCCATCCTGTCTAGTTATTATCTCCAGGCAGAATTGCACCTGGTGTGGCCGTTGGCGGCTGGTATGTTGACGTCCCTTTGTTCTCTGTGCCCTTGGGATCTGAGGTATTTTAGCTATTAGTCCTGGATGAGGGTTCTGCACCCTGGGTCTAGGTCTGTTTACCTTCCTTCTAGTGGAGGCGGTTATTCTTCCGCTGGTTTACTCGAGGGAACCATCAGGGATCATTCACAACCTTTCTGTTTTTCCCTGTTGATGGTTACCATGGTACCAAATCTGGCAGGAGGACGAAGGGGGCTTGTTCTCCCCCGGTGGTTCCTAGGTAGGGACCTTGAGGGATCCAGTTACCTATGTGTTTTTTGTCCTCACAATGAGCATTCGGTGGGTCCTAGCTTGCTGGACTACTCCTTTTCAGTACCTGTCCAAATGGGGACTCTTGGTCCGTTGTAGGACAGTGGCATGTTCCTTGTTCCCTGTGGAATTCTTGGGCCTGGCTCTATTCCAGGAGAGCTCTGATTCCTTCTATGGTGGAATTAATATTCCTTGTCCTTTTCTGGTACTATCCCTCCTGTAGGAGGCTCTCTATTGTTCCATTGAGTTCATACTGGTATGGTCCTGCTGGACTCCATCTCTAGCGCAGGGTTCTACCCTTATTATTGGCCCAGATTGGTCTGCCCTAAGTTGGGTTAGTGGTTTCTGGCTAGACATTATCATTAAATGTCTCATCCCCTTTTGCCCTCCTGGGCGGGGGTTTGCGCAAGTTAGCCGACGGCAAGCAGCACCCTTATGCTAGGAGCCTGGGTGGCCCGGTGGGGTGTGGTCCGCAGAGGCTTCTGCTGAAGAACAGTAGACCTGTATGTTCCCTCACGAGGTCTATTTTACATGGTCAGGCTCCTTTATCTTGGGCTCTACCTTGGCGTTCGGCAGGTTTTGTGCTTACCCTGTTGGAGATGACATATCTCGGGGTGTCTTGTTCTTTTGGTGAGTTAGGACTTAGTTTCTCCTCTTCGGTTCCTTCCTTCTGCCACGCTATGTTAGGGTATGTTGTACCCATACTGTCTTGCTGGGTCTAAGCTCTTTTTCCTTGTTGGACGATCTCTGTTCCAGGGGATTAGGGTCCTCAGCGGTGTTGGTATTGGTTCCCAACTTAGTTCTGTGAAAGTTTCAGGGCTTGCCCTGTTTACCCATTGCTAAAGCCTGATCCAATCTCTGGTGTTGAGCATTCTTCAGGGTCTGCTCGGTTGCCTTCCTTGGGGAATTCCTGGTTTTCCTTTGGGGGGTTTTCTTATCCCGATACCCTGCTAAGGGTTCCCTTGGTTCTTATTCAGGTTCTTGTCTGAACCGTTCCTTCCATCATATCGCTCCTTCGGGGCGGTTGCTCCAATCAGAAGTGTGCCATACAATAAGGCTCTGTGACGGTTCTGATCATTCCATATTTGTACATTGTTATTTATATTTGTACCCCATGAGGTGAGGGTGCCGCCTTACGCTGAGTCTGGTTCCAGGCTAGGGTCCTTATTCTCATTATTCCAGATTCTCCGATCTCTGGGCTTTTGTCCTGCTTACTATGCGATAAAGGGACTTGCATCTCTCTACAGGGTTGGAGATCTCCTCAATGGTCTTTTGTCCCTGGAGGGATTTTGCATTTTAGGGACTCGGTGTCCTCTTATGAAGTACCGGCTCTAATTACCTCCACGGGTGAGGTGCCCTTGGATTGGTCATACTCGGCTAGTTTTGACCTGCTGTGCCAAGAAGTATACCCTCAGCTTCTGTCGAGTGTTGTGGTTAGTTTTCCTGATGGTCCTGACTGAGACCAGGTTTCGTATTCCCTGTCGGGGAAAGTTTTAATGTTGCCATGGCTGCACTCCTTGCAGTAGCATGGTTAGGTCATTGCTTCTGGCCTATTCTGTTATGGGAAGATTCTTCTTCTCTACTGTTTTTCGTTCTCTCACCGCTTGTGATTGGTCTTGTGATTCTTAGCACTAAGTTCTGGTGAGCAAGTTGGCTAGTCCGCTGCTTGGGTCTAGTTCTCCCTTTACAAGGTTCAAAGGTTGAGGTTAGAGCATTGCTCTCGTTGCTCTGGTAGCATGGTTTGCGGGTGACAGCGCTTTGCTGTTGGCTGTGCCCTTCTCTTGGGGATCCCACCCTACTTTATGGACACTGCTATTGGATGTCCCACACGTTATTACTATATCTGGAGCAGGACGTGCTGTATGCTTAGAATAATACAACTCTGTGAGATACTCACCTGTAGAGTTGATATTATATGCATACAGCACGTCCTGCTCCACCCCACCCTGGTTTTCACTTGTTCTGGATCCCCTGTATGGTGATTGTTATCACTTGATATTATTGCCAGTTTCTGGGTGGTTTGTTCTCCCGGCTTCTCTTTCTCACTGCTTTTCAATGCTGGGGATTTGTGGGAGGTCCTTCGGTATATGTAGGGCCGGGAGGAGCTTGTTTTCTACATGTCTGCAGTGCACGGCGCACAAGGCGGAGGATTACCCACGCGTTATTACTATATCTGGAGCAGGACGTGCTGTATGCATATAATCAACTCTACAGGTGAGTACTTCACAGAGTTGTATTTTCTTCATTCATGTCATCTCGCTACCTCAAGCTAAACATGGACAAGACAGAACTGGTCATTTTCCCACCATCTAACACCCCTCCCCTCTCTAACACGTCTATTTCTGTCAACAATTATACAATAACAGCAACTCCCCAAGCTCGGTGCCTGGGAGTCACTCTGGACTCTGCCCTCTCTTTCAAACCACATATTCACTCCCTGGCCACCTCCTGTCACCTCCAACTTAAAAACATCTCCCGCATCCGTCCTTTCCTCTCAGCTGACACCACTAAAATGCTAGTGAATGCCCTGGTCATATCCCGTCTGGATTACTGCAACATCCTTCTTTGTGGCTTACCAACTAACAGACTGGTACCCCTCCAATCTATTCTGAACTCCGCTGCTCGCCTCATTCATCTCTCCTCTCGCTCCTCCAGTTCTGCGCCTCTCTGCCAATCCCTACACTCCCTGCCAGTCCCACAGCGAATCCAGTTCAAAGTTCTAACTCTCGTCTACAAAGCTCTCTCCAACCTCCCTACATCTCATCTCTAATCCAACAATATCAACCTAGACGGGGATGCGCGTGTGGGGGGTGGCGGCACACACGGACATTGGAGCGACCATATAGACAGGTACATAAATAGTGAAGCAGAGGATGTGGCAGCTCATACACCCTGGCGAAGTGGCGTAGAGCCACGCAACGCGTCGGTGGCGAGCTGTTGGAGGGGGGACCCCGGAGGCCTTATCATATGGTGATGTAAACAATACCTTCTTTGAACTGTTGGAATTGTATTGATTGTATTGATTTTGATCTATTGGGGCTGTTGCAATAGAACTCTAAGGACTATCTTTTGCACATTGCAGAACGCACTTTAGTTAATACACTATAGAATAGGCATTATGCTCTGCACTTTATTTGTATTGTTCATGTTTGTATAGTTGTTAATAGATGTGTAGAATTGTTTGATAGATGTGTAGTTTTGTAGTATTTTATTAACAGGAAGCACTTTCCACATAGTATAGCACGTGTTCATTTATTTCTTCAACCATTCTCCGTTGCCCCGCTTAATTGCAGATTCAGCACCACCATTATATTATACTCTTGATGAATTTTGGATGAATTATTGGATATAAGAGAGCCAGTTGTGGGGTGTACCCCTCTCCCTTTTGTGTGTTTATATGTATTTTAATTAGTCTTCTATGTATTGTTGGTGTGTATTTTGTGAGTCCTGATCAAATAAATTTAATATATTTTTTCTAATATTTTATCTAAGATTTATTGGATATATTGACATATTGACATAATTTTTAGTGTGCGGCAGGTATATATAGGGCATTAGGGGGTTGGTCTAGGACCCCCATCTTTTACAATTTTCATAAACGCAGTCTTCGCTCTGCTGCTGACCTTCTCCTGTCCTCCACCCTGGTCACCTCCTCTCACGCCCGCCTCATTCTGGAATGCCCTCCCCCACCCAATCCGCCACTCTACAAACCTCAAAACCTTCAAAGGCGCCCTTAAAACTCACTTATTCAGACAAGCATATAATCTGGCCTAACCAACCTTCTAAAGGGCACATGCCACAAAGCTCAATACTGACTGTTTGTGATCCTTCCCCCTCGTCTTCACCCCTCTTCCTTTAGACTGTAAGCTCGCAAGGGCCGGGCTCTCTCCCCTATTGTGTCTTGTACTCAGAATATAAACTGTCAAATCTGTAAAACTGCATTTGAAATAGTATATGTGCCGTATGTTTCTACCCTGTCTGTAATTACTACTTTGTAAAGCGCTACGGAAGATGATGGCACTATATAAATAAACAATAATAAATAATAATAATAATTATTTTAAGGTGGACCAAAACCCATGATCGACAGCCCTGGATTATATAAGATTCCAGGGCTGCCTAATCCCCTCCCCCCGGGGCATACCAAAAAGGGATCCCAATGTGTGAACCCCCCCCCCCCCGGATCCCCTAAAAAACCTACATTCTTCCCAATCCAAAGGCGCATGCATGCGCCACGGCCACCGTTAGCTATGCCTTTAGCAGGGCGCGTGCCAGCGCCAGGCATCTGTAAGTGGCCGGTGCAGGCTTGTTAGAGGGGATGGGGACACCGGCTCCCTGATTGGATGCGAGTATGCGCATATGCCATAGGACAGTGGGCCATCCTGAATCAGGGTGCCCTATGGGCAAAGACCAAAACACGGGATAGTCCAGGTTTTGATCCATTTTAATGCCCAAAATGGGGCTTAGCAAGCGGGTAAGGGGGGTTGGCCTTGGACTTCTTCTTTAATAAATAGTAATACTAAAGTGGACAAAACCTTTTAAGCCCAGCCCTAGTGTCGAAATTATTAAAGGGCCAGATGAAAGCCCCCTCTCCCAGCTCCATCCTGATTTGGGATGCACGAAACCCACGGGATCACCTGTTACTTATCTCAAACTTATCTCAAAATCCCACCCATATCTGAAATGTCTGCATGCAGCCAGAGGAAGTGATCTCACAAGGCGCACGCTAATGATAATTTATTGCTGTGCACGAGGAGGCATGTGCCATGGCATTTCTGGTTCAAGATACGTAATAGATGAACCAAAGGGGTTTTGCTCCTCTTTAATCCTTGCAGTGCAAAAAAAAATAGTAAAACAACAACAAACAATATTAACCCTTGCCGTGCTAAACCTAAAATAAGAGAGGTTCACACCTGTGTAACATGGACAAGCTTCTTGTATAAATTTTTCACATTTTGAACCAGCAAACTCCAGCTTCAAGTCATGCGTCTGTATAACGTGCACAAGGAGGACACACACCCGCAAGTGGGGGGGGGGGGTGTCCCTGAATCGCACGGTAAGAGGCAATCCCGTGTGAACTTTGAGCGTCCTTCACTGAATCAAGGCCAATGTGTTTAGAAATGCTGGGTGAATCTCAGCACGTTTGTCTGGATTTCTAAATCTAGGGAACGGTGGTGGCAATTGTTTATGGATACAAAAGGATGAACATGGACAAAGGTGCTCGGCTGCAATTTGAACATATTGAATTCTATAGTTGCAACGGCAAACATGTCTGGACACTTTTTTAGTTTAATGTAATGTTTTTTTTTTTTTACATAAAATGTTAGGGCTGGGTAACACTGATCCATTTGCACTGCTGTGCTTAAAAAACCCCCGCCCCCCCCCACCAAAACCATTGGCTAAGCCTGGCTGCTGTTTTCATTTGCCCTGTTACCTTGGTGTTAGGGGGTGGCAAACTGGGCAACCCAGAGACATTATCACCAAACAGCCTTCACAAGCTTGCTATTGCCGGGGGTATTGGGCAGAGTGTAATGCTCAGATGCTCATACTGTACAAAAGATGTCCACTGTAGCAATGGCATTTTCTTTGGTAGTCATCATTTATTATGGGCATCAGTGATCCTCTGCAATGTTCTGGTCTCTTCTGCAGAATCTTCACACTGTCCCTCCTGTATATCCCCTTTCCCAGGGGCGTAGCTAGTGGGGAGCAGAGGGGGCACTTGCTCCGGTTGCAGCAGGTCAGTGGGGTGCCAAAGGGGGTCTGAAAACAGGTGGAGGGTGCCATTTTGAATCTCCCGGGTGCCAGAAAGCTTAGCTACAGCTACCCCTCATCTGCTGCTGACCACACTCCAGGCTGCTTGAGGAGGACATCAGATATTGGGAACTTTGTTAAAGATCCGGACACATGGGAGAGGACTGGACTGTCATGGACTGGAAACATGGGGGGAGGGAGGGTAGTAGGGACTGGGTACAGGGTATTCAAACATATGCTCACTGAAAGTGACTGTCTTTTGGCACAATATTGTCCCAATTTAGTAGAATACAGGGAGGGCAATTTCCTCATCCCTGGTATACTCGCTTAGCTGGCAATCCCACTGCGCATGCGCAGACCTCCTCCCGCTGTACTCCTGGCTAAGAAGCGTATTTGCACCAGGCATTCTTAAGGTGTGTGACAGAGGCTCTGTCTTTTGGATGTCATCACTATTCGATTGCCCACCGGGTCATTCACTGGCCTTTTCTTAATTAGGTTCCAGACAATGTAATTGTATTTTGATACTGTTACAGGCAACGTCATTGTATTTTGACTGCCATTGTGTATTGTTGATTACGTCACAGTCAATGGCATTGTCCTGATTGATTGTATTACAGCCTGCTATTGTTCTACTGATTGCGTCACCGGCAGAGTTGAGGGATTGTGTGCCCTGCTGCTATTGGTCAGTGTGGTTGTCATTGCATGGAGACTTGTGTATATAAGGCCTAGAGTGGCACTAATAAAAACACTTCACCTTCACCCTCAATACTGAAGTTCTGTCTCTTATTGGGGGAAACGCTATATTACAGTTCACTAGCCCTTGTAAGGGCTGTTCCTGTTTCCTCACGGAAGACTCTGGATTTCCAGCAGCACCTCTTACGATTGGGAAAAGGACGTCTCGGGCGGTGAAGCCCTCCGGCGATAAGGGTTATCGCTACAAGGTGGAACTATACCCGCTAACGGATGTTGGTTCAATTCAGGCTGCATTCAAACAGGCCCCCTCATCACCCCAGAATGACTGCTTACCATTTCCTTCTTATCAAGGTATGAATAAGCTGTGGGATCGCTGAAAGGTGCATTTTTTTGCGTGTTCCTTTTTAAAGTGGACCAACACCCAGGATTTTGACTATCCTGGGTTTTGGTCCACTTCAGGGGGGCACCCCGATTAGGAAACCCCCCAAAACTCACCTCACCACGCTCCCACATAGCCACGGACAAGCGCGGACAAGACAGCGCGTCCGCCGCCTCCCGCGCGCCCCTTTGACAGTGCGCGCGCCTGCGCCGGCCATTCACGCGGGGGCGCGCGGGAGGCGGCGGCGCCAGATCAGGTCAGTTTTTTGGGGGGGTCCCTCACCGCGGGACATCCCGATCTCGGGTGTCCCGCGGTGAGGGAGGTGATCGGCCCGGGAATCTTATAGATTCCCGGGCCGATCACCCCTGGGTGTTGGTCCACTTTAACAGTGGGGGTTGTTGTTGATGTCCAGTGTCTAGTTAGAAGGACTTAAAGTAGACCAAAACCCAGGATTTTGAGTTTTGATCCTTGGCCAGTCAGCACACTTGGATGCCCTGCTGTGTGAAACCCCCCAAGTCACCCCATACACTTACCTTCTTTCTCGGTCCAACAGCGCATGTGCGAGCTGCAGCCACATCCCCACTATCCTTCTAGTAGGACGTGTGTCTGCGCCAGGCATTTGTGAATGGCCAGCGTAGGACACGCTCCCTGTTAGAGGGTAGCGGGGAATGCGGCCGATTTTGGATGCCCCAGGGGGAGGGAATCGATCGCCTGGGAATCTTATAGATTCCCGGGCCGATCACCGTGGGTTTTGGTCCACTTTAACGTAACAAAATGGGTGTTGTTCCCCCCCCCACATTGTATCATCCGGTAAAGGGCAAAATCTTTCCTTTCAAATCGATCACAAGGATTGGCAGCCATGGTCACATGGTTGCCATACTTTTATATGGTGGCCCTAAGAGACCTTCTGGTATGGTGTAGCAAGTAGGATGCTGGTCCCCATTTGGGGTCAGGGCAGATTATTTGACTCTACAGACCACTCAACAATACCCGTCTCTATTTTTGGGTTAAGCCACCAAACATGTAACATGGGTCAGAAGTGCATTCTTTAGAATTGGTGCTAAATCATGTTTTTCATGCACTTAGTGTTATGGTTTGCCATAGAACCCCAACACAAAGCACAGACCAACCTATAAAAAAGCACAGAAAGGTGCAATAATTTACGACTTGGCAACCATAACACTGCAGTGTGAACGTAGCCCTATAGAAATCTGATTCCGCATGAAAACTGGCACAAGTCCAATAGTTAGCAAATGTTACATTAACCCGAGAACTGGAATCAATAGATGCACACGTGCTTGTTGAAAATGCTGTTGAAGCTAGTTCTTGCTTAAAAAAATCCTTTCCCCTTCACTCCATAGTTCTCTAAAAACACTGTGTAAAAGAAGAACTCCAGCCAGAATAAATTCATGCAGCAAAGTACAATTCCAAGTTCTATTGTTATAATCATGGCTGTGGAATCCGTATCCAAAGGTCCCGACTCCAACTCTTCTATTTTATCAGGTTCCGACTCCTTCATAAATGACCAATAATTAGTAGTAGCAAATATACTGTACTAAAATGGTAACATCTGGCTTTTGCTCACCCTTATAAAATTAATTGGGCTACTTAGATAGTATAAAGCATATTTATTGGAATACAATTTCTGAACAAATAACCTAAAGTTCCTGTCCAGACATTAACATAAAAAATTATTTATTATTATTATTGACACCTTTGTACTTACCGATGAGGGAGAAAGACAAGATTCCACCCTCCATTGGCAGGATGACATGGCGGCATCCCTCAACAAGTATTTATGCCCACATAGCACGTCTGAGCATTGGTCTATAAGGGGGGCTCTGAGACGAGGTGTGCTAAATAGTAGTGAGAGTAGGGGTTTTTAGGGTAAACAAGACTTGATAGATTAGATATTAGAGAGATATCCAGAATGGAATCTAAATGGATATATAAACGTTTACAACCGAAAGGTTTAAATGTGGAGTATGATTTAAATTGCTTCATAGGAGACAACTGAGAAGATATCCCTAATATTGACTTGTACTCCATTCAGGCTTAGAATTGGACATGAGTGGGTTTAGAGAAAATATATTTTTATGTATTAAAAATGATTGAGAGAATGAGAAATAAATGAGTGATAGGAACTAATTAATTGATTTAATTGCAAAGGAAAGGATTATATACTGTTTTTATTGAGTTGTTTTATTAAATAATTTGTGATAAAATGTGTGCATCAGACTCTCCGGGTACGAGCACACTAGCTGTTTGTTTAAAGTGGACCAACACCCAGGATTTTGACTATCCTGGGTCTTGGTCCACTTCGGTGGGGCACCCCCGATCGGGGTGCCCCGCTGTGTGAAACCCCCCCTAACCCCCCGAATAACTCACCTCTCCCCGCTCCCAGCGCCAACGTACAAGGAACGTCTAAGCGGCGGCCGCCGCCGCCGCCTCCCTCGCGTCACTTTGAACGCGCGCGCCCCCGCGCCGGCCATTCGCAGACGGCCGGCGCGGAGGCGCGCACGCCTACAGGGGCGCGAGGGAGGCGGCGGCGGCCGGCCGCCGCCGAAGATAAGGTAGGTGAGTTGGGGTGTTTGGGGGGGGTTTCACCCCGCGGGACATCCCGATCTCGGATGTCCCGCGGGGTGGGGGGTGATCGGCCCGGGAATCTTATAGATTCCCGGGCCGATCACCCGTGGGTGTTGGTCCACTTTAAAGAAAAGCCGCATTAGCGGTATATAAGAAAGCATTCAAAGTATCGGCAATTGAAAGAGTTAAATGAAACAGACCACGTGACATGAGAAGGTGAATAAATTAGTGACATCCTTAGCCCCTCGCAAGCCCATGAGTAAGTCTTGATGACGAAACGCTTTGGGCGGAGCTAAGGATAGTCACGTGTGTTTGGACGAGCAGCGCCGCTGACTACGGCCGGAGGAGGAGCTGGGACTCGTTTTCTTTGTATGCTGGTGTGCGCGTACTATGCAGGAAAGTCTTAGATGACGCCCGTCCTTTTACAGTTTTATGCTTAATGCATGTTTGTCTTAAATATCTGGTGAGCGGCTTATTAAGGGGCCAGCGGCCATTTATTTGAATTCCCTTGTGTGGAACATACTTACGCTATTGGAGCGCTTTTGTGCTTTTGTCTTTTACATGTGTTTTAATAAACCCGGAGAAAGTTGTTATATTACCTTTGTGGAAATGTGATTTTATTGGTTAATAAGAGCATATTTTAAGAAGGTGACCATCCGAGTACCCGAATAGATAAGCATTAAATGCAGCTAAAGGAGAAAAAGCTGAGCCATTAAGTGGAATCAGATGTGCTAAAAACCAGGATTGAATCTGGTACGTTATATATAAGAAGGTGATGGTGATGTCACTGAATTGACACGAAGAGCACCTGTGGTGATAAAGTTGCTGTCGCTGAGCCTGGTATACAGCTTTAGGGCTGTATATATATATTGTTTCTAAAGACTTGATAGATGCCGCCATGAAAGGCCATGGCGCTGGAAGGCAGAATCGCTCGCTCACCACCATAGCTAAGTATGAAGATGCTGATGCTGCACAGAGGAGCTGAGGGGACCTACCCGCATGAGCTGAGCTGGACAGCTCTTGGATAATCCTTTTAAATTCCTGTTTCAGGCATTGTAACTAAGGGCTTTGGGGCTTTAGATTTTGAGATCATAAAGTATATATCTAAACTTCCTATGCCAGTTACGCTTATGATTTAGGAGTCGAGGTTGGAACAGCTTCGACTCCAGACAAATTTAACTCCAACACCACAGCACTGGTTAGAAATATAGAATATATTTTTTAATAAGGACTTAAGCTAAGGCCCAAACTGGGGGGGGGGGGGATCATCTAAATTTGGGATGTCCTCCAGTGTAATAGTAAAAAAGAAGAGTGCAATCTAAAATATTTACAGCTTTCGTGTTTTAACGCTGAATTTGACCTCCGGCCTCAGGGGCAAACTCTATAGGTTTCTGCAGTGGCAACTGGTGCTGTAACCAGCCCTGAATTAAGTCAGTAATGCAGTATTGGGGTATGTGGGACATCCAGAATTAAGATGCCCCACCTAGGGACCTTCATTAAGTCTGTTAAAGCTTTAAAGAGGAACAAAACCTGGGGATTTTCACTATCCTGGGTTTTTCTCCTCCTTCCTAGGGCATCATGATTTGGAATCGCCCACTGCATATTAATGGGCGGCTAAGAAACTTGGCAGGCTAGCCTCTGGCTGGCTGTGCATACCCACCCGTGGCAGCCATTGCGTGACATATGCCTGGCTTGGGTGCACACAGCCCCTAGTGACATGCCTTTGGTGGCTCCAGGAAGATCTGTATATTGGGCAAACTGTAGGGTTTTACACAGCAGCAGGGCATTCTGATTTCGGGGAAAAGCGGTAACCCAGCCACCTCTAGAGCCAGGTCACCAGGGTTTTGGTCCTTTTTTAAGCAGACCAAATGTCTAAATTGAAATTGCTACTATATGGACCCCCTACATGGGCCATCCTGACCCACCACCAGCCATTCAGATATGTTTGGCACAGGCACATCCTAAATTGGCAAACCTGTCCGGCAATCCTACGGTGCATGTGTGGGCTCCCCACCAATCATCGTTTTATGTCTTGCATATTATTGAGGGACATAGAAAGCTGAATAAGGGGGGAAAAGCAGGCATCCCCACAGCTTCTCTCTGCCTGCATATGCCTGCACCGGCCATTCTGATAGGCCTGATGTAGGAGCCTGCAGCAGCTGGAGGGATGCCGGGGATGCAGTTGTGGCCTGTGCATGCGCTGTAGGATCAACAGGAAGGTGAGTTTTATGGGGATTCTGGCAGTTTTCACACATTTGGAATGTCCCACAAAAAGGGAGACCATCGACCCTAGAGTCTTATAAACTTAAGGCTGGTGGTTTCTCCTCTTTAAAATGGACTTATACAAGTGCAACCACTGACCTAGAGTATAATAAACTCTAGAGTCGGTGATCTCCCTCTTTGTGGGGCATCGCGTTTTGAGATGCCCACTGTGGGAAACCCCTGGGATCCCCACATGAGGGCAAGTAGGGTAATCTCCCTGGGTGCAAAGGCCATCGGAGACACCTTTATCCCAGCCATCTTGTTTTCTGCAGATGATTTAGGGCCACTGTTTTTTGGGGTTGAACGCCATGAGACATCCCCCTTATCCCCCATATTTAGCTTAGTCATGGTAGGGGACAACATCTGCTGTTAAGAGGCTCAGCATGGCACATACCATATAGGACAGCAACAGTAGGATGGGTGAGAAAGGGCCAGAATTTTTCTTTTTTTTTTGCTTACCTTCATGTCCTCACTTGAGAGGAACAAAACACAGCATAGTGGAAATCACAGGTTTTGTTCCTCTTTAAAGTCATACATTAGTAACAATATAAAAAACTAAGTACTCACCTTTCATTCCCCCGCAGGCTATTGCTGCTAAGCCAGTGCTATCAAACTTACAGGCTGATTCATTACTAGCGCCAGGTACGGACAGATGAGCGTCTGTAGCGAGGCATTGAGAGCGACCGCTAGTAGACGCTGTGCTAAGCCATAGTTCGATGTTTCAGAGCGTCTCAGTCGCTGGCGGGCATTGATGAATATATTGTGTGAGTCGCTCTAACACCAGTACAGCGCTGTATGGGAGCGAACGGTAGCGCCAGCTCAGTGCGACCGACTCACACCATATTCATAAAAAAAATAGCTTCACACAGCAATGGCGCTCAAAATCGGGTCGTTGTAGCCCAGAGCGCCAGAGGCTGTGTGATTAAAGTCTGTTTTTGAACATATATCCACTAGTAACAAAGTGAAAACATATGGAATTACATTGTTGTTACATTGTAATATGAACACTTTAATACCAGACATGTAAGGACAATTCTGCATAAAAATATTATGATTCAAAAAAAGTTTCAAAAAAGACTTTTTCTAGGCCATGAGAGGTGACACAATTATTTGACAATTGAAAAAAAATTAATTAAATAAAATAAAACCCTGTTTAAAGAGAAGAAAAGGATTGTCTATTGAAATGTATGGGAGAGCAACAGGTAATACCAGGCGCCAGAGCGCCGTCAGTATACGCTGAGCCGTCTGTGATGATGAATCGGTCGCAAAGTGTCACTGTTAGAGTCGCTCACCAAATTCGCTTTGATAAATGTGGTATTTCGTACAGCGCCTGGCAGTCACCGTTCGCTAGATGTTGTTACCTGTCGCTGCCAGTCGTTACCTGGCCCTATGGCTTGATGAATAAAGCCCTTACTAGATGTCAGATCCTTGCCGCACGTCACGTCGTCTCATGACCTCACTGTGCTACTGGAGACGATGCAGCGTGTCACATAAACTATGGCACACCCCTCTCTATTCACTGCAATGGAGGGGGCATGCCATAGTTCCTGTGACGCGCCGCATCGTATCCAATAGCACAGTGGGGTCATGAGATGATGCGGTGGATGAGGATGGAGTGGCACATGGCGGGGCTTTGACATCTTTCTATCGGGTAAGTTTGAAAGCACTAGACTAGCAGTGATATCCTACAGGGGAATGAAAGGTGAGTTTTTATATGTGACTTTGCCATTGAACTACAAATACCAGCATGTCATTTCATCCAAATCCTGGAGCAGGGGTAAATGGGTAAGAATAAAAGATCTGTGTGTCTCGAATAAATGATAGAATCGCAGCAAGCTCTTAGGGTAGGTGAGACTGATTCCACATAGATGCCAATGGTGCTGAAATGAAATGTTAGGCATATATCGTACTAGTGTGTTTTTTGTGTGTACGCATACTTTTCAGTTTTTTAATGGGCTTTATTCTAAGTACAATCATGGGCGTAAAGTAGTTTAACACCGTCACAAAACTAAAAAAAAGAATTCTTATACTGTATGTAGGCCGTCTAATATAATGTGTAATGAGTCACAATGTTATTCCAGGCCGGGCATGATGGGGCCCTTTCTCCGGAGCTGAACCATTGCACTCTTATTAATTTCAGGAAACACCTGGCGCCCTTCTTACTTAGACTTCACTGGCTGGTGGATTTCCGTCAGGTCTGTATTTGAAAAAAGAGTTATGAAACCTGCAATCCAGTGATCCATCATATAAATAATACGGGTCACTGGGCTACCCCTGCTGTTCAGGGGCAAGTCCTTGCTTCAGCCTCCAGCTCGTTGCCACAGTCATTACTATAATCAGCAGTAGGAGAAGCAGCCGGTTTGTTCATTGTCTGTGTCTACTGAATTACCCATGTAAAGCCTGTTATATGTGAGGTCTTCCAGACCAACGCCGGCAGTCTGGCAATAATCACGCTTTATGAAGACTAACTACCAACCTCTTTCAACTCTCAAGCATTTGGATTGACAAGGGGGAGCTGGCATAGTTATTGCTGTGTTTTATCCAGCTGGTTTGTTTCCACCGCCCCGTAAAGTCACTTTTCCTGACAATATACAAAAATATAACAAACATCTTTTATTTGAAATTTGATGTTGGGGCTCCCAGCTATGGCTATTACACGGTAAAGGAAGAAAAATGTGCCATTTTTGTGCGCTTGCAATCTAATAAGTGCAGAAACTTAGGGGGGGGGGGGGTCATAGAAAGGGCAGCAAAAAAGCTCACATCAGTATAATAAATTGGTGGTTGTAGTGCCTCTGGTGTCATAGCTGGTCTTTGGGTGGGTGGGAGCTGAACGGACACACGGGGTGCCATCCCAACCTCCCTCTAGGGGCACTATTCTGATACCCCTGATAATAAGGGCCCACATCTGACTCTCTTTTCCCATTGTCTCTCCATCAAGATTCCATCTCTCATGCATTTCTTTTCACCTTTTCGTCAGTACTTTTTACTCTCTTTTCTACATTCCCTCTTCCTCTCTCTCTTTTCCACATTCCCTCCTTCTCTTCCCTCCTTTTTTACACACTCCCTGCTTCTCCCCCCCATTTCTTTTTTTCTCATTAATTTCTTTCTTCTCTCTTTTTTATATGCCATCTTTGTCTCTCTATTTCTTTTCCACATCCCCTCCTTCTCTATTGTATTATTCTGCATTCTCTCTTTTGCCCCCTCTCCTCCACATACCCTCCTCTCTCTCTCTCTCTTTCACATTCCCTCCTTCTCTTCCTTCCTTTTCCCCATTCCCTCCTCCTCCTATTTCTTTCTTTTCCACTTTCCTTCTCTCCTTTTTGCATGCCATCTCTCTCTCTCTCACTATTTCACATTCCCTCTTTTACCCTTATTTTCACGTTCACTCACTCATTCTCTTTTTCTTTTCATTTCATCAATTTTCTCTTGTCCACATTTCCCTATGTTCTCTCTTCTTTCCCTACGTCTCCTCCTCGCTCTTTTTTTATACAAACTCTCTCTCTATTACGTGGTCCCTCTGTGCCTCTCTTTGTTTTCCTAAGTTCTTTCCTTTTTTCATTGAATGGATGTGTTTGGGGGGCTCCACCCTGGAATCTTGCACTGGGGGACATTTTCTATATAGCCGGCCCTGGTGGTTAGAATGACAATCCAGTTTCTTGTTTTTCTCAGTTTTTACCCCTTACTTTTCATCAGCCTTTATGCACCAGCTCTAGACAGGTATAAAAATAGTGGTTTCATAAAAAGTGCCGCCAAAAAAAAATTCACATCAGTATTATGGATATGCGACCCTGTTTAGTTTTGCACCAGCTTCGAACAGGTGTAAAAAATGCAAAGCCCTGCACTGCTTTTATTATTTTGTTATTTGTTACAGTGCAGAGATTTAAAACTAAAAGATAACATAAAATTATATCAAAACAATACATAAACATATAAACAAAAGTGTAATAAAAATATGGAGATATGTGTATGCATTTACATAATAATATGTATTTTTTTAATGCAATCTTCAGTCCTTGTTACTACTACTTGTACTGCTCTTGCTAAGAGAAAATTCCTAGTATGTATGAACTCAGGCTCACCTCGATATTCAGACCATACAGGTCCTTCTCAAAAAATTAGCATATAGTGCTAAAGTTCATTATTTTCCATAATGAAATGATAAAAATTAAACTTTCATATATTTGAGAATCATTGCACACCAACTGAAATATTTCAGGTCTATTTTTGTTTTAATACTGATGATTTTGCCATCCAGCTCATGAAAACCCCCAAATCCTATCTCAAAAAATTAGCATATCATGAAAAGGTTCTCTAAACGAGCTATTAACCTAATCATCTGAATCAACTAATTAACTCTAAACACCTGCAAAAGATTCCTGAGGCTTTTAAAAAAGCCAAGCCTGGTTCATTAGTCAAAACCGCCATCATGGTTAAGACTGCCGACCTGACTGCTGTCCAGAAGGCCATCATTGACGCCCTCAAGCAAGAGGGTAAGACCCAGAAAGAAATTTCTGAACAAATAGGCTGTTCCCAGAGTGCTGTATCAAGGCACCTCAATGGGAAGTCTGTGGGAAGGAAAAAATGTGGCAGAAAACGCTGCACAACGAGAAGAGGTGATCGGACCCTGAGGAAGATTGTGGAGAAGGACCGATTCCAGACCTTGGGGGACCTGCGGAAGCAGTGGACTGAGTCTGGAGTAGAAACATCCAGAGCCACCGTGCACAGGCGTGTGCAGGAAATGGGCCACATGTGCCGCATTCCCCAGGTGGGCTACAGAGAAGCAGCACTGGACTGTTGCTCAGTGGTCCCAAGTACTTCTTTCTGATGAAAGCAAATTTTGCATGTCATTCAGAAATCAAGGTGCCAGAGTCTGGAGGAAGACTGGGGAGAAGGAAATGCCAAAATGCCTGAAGTCCAGTGTCAAGTACCCACAGTCAGTGATGTCTGGGGTGCCATGTCAGCTGCTGGTGTTGGTCGACTGTGTTTTATAAAGGGCAGGGTCAATGCAGCTAGCTATCAGGAGATTTTGGAGCACTTCATGCTTCCATGGGCTGAAAAGCTTTATGGAGATGAAGATTTTATTTTTCAGCACGGCCTGGCACCTGCTTAAAGTGCCAAAACCACTGGTAAATGGTTTACTGACCATGGTATTACTGTGCTCAATTGGCCTACCAACTCTCCTGACCTGAACCCCATAGAGAATCTGTGGAATATTGTGAAGAGAAAGTTGAGAGACGCAAGACCCAACACTCTGGATGAGCTTAAGGCCGCTATCGAAGCATCATGGGCCTCCATAACACCTCAGCAGTGCCACAGGCTGATTGCCTCCATGCCACGGCGCATTGAAGCAGTCATTTCTGCAAAAGGATTCCCGACCAAGTATTGGGTGCATAACTGAACATAATTATTTGAAGGTTGACTTTTTTTTTACTAAAAACACTTTTCTTTTATTGGTCGGATGAAATATGCTCATTTTTTGAGATAGGATTTTGGGATTTTCATGAGCTGTATGGCAAAATCATCAGTATTAAAACAAAAAAAGACCTGAAATATTTCAGTTGGTGTGCAATGAATCTCAAATATATGAAAGTTTAATTTTTATCATTTTATTATGGAAAATAATGAACTTTAGTACTATATGCTAATTTTTTGAGAAGGACCTGTATAGGAAACTTCAGACTAGGGGCCCAGCCATCAGGTTAGTGGTGCCAAGACACTATATAGGCTTCATAGATTCTAGCTCCATAACCTACATGTGATGGCTCAGCCCCTAGTCTGAAGTGGGTCCCAGTTCTTAGACTATATAGGAGGCTGTAGTTCAAACATTGCGCCCAGTCATCACATTATAGGTTATGGGGGCACAGACACAAACTAGAGTATGGGCCCCTCTGTAACCTATGTGACCTATGCTATGGCTGGGCACCTTCTATAGTTTTAATTTTGCCCCAAGGCAGAGCAGCCTTGGGGGGGGGGGGGGTGCATCATTCATCATCATTGCCAACTTGCAGCAGGCAAATCTCAGCTAAGGGCTTCTTCTTCTGCTCCCTGCTGCCCAGTGTCCTTGAATTGACTGGGAAACTTTCTCCAAGGAAGCAGAAAGTTACCAAATGTATTCAAGATCTTCGGCAGGGGATACTGTGGCCAGGAGGGCACTGTGGGGCAGGGGTGTAGCTAGGACGCACTTGCCCTGGGTGCAGAAGGTCAGGAGGGCGCCGAATGGGGGTGGGGGCACCATTTCTAATCTTTGCCCTGGGTGCCATAAAGCCTAGTTACTCCTCTGCTGTGAGGCTTAGGTACATATGTGAATTCTCATTTCTGTTAGATGACAAAAGTTTTAACCATCTGCATACCTACCAACTTTTCAGGATGGGAAAGAGGGACATTTTTTAAATTAAGTCACGCCCCCTCATTAAGGGATGGATAGGTGACAGCTTATAACAATATAAAAACACTTTAAATAGGCAAATTAATTATTTATTGATGCAGATCTGCATGTTACACCTCAAAGAGGGACAGATGAGAACAACGAGGGACAGGGGGACATGGACTCAAAAGAGGGACAGTACCTCCAAATCAGGGTCAGTTGGGAGGTATGCATCTGCATGCTGTAAAATAAAAACTACCTGATACTTGCTAAAAACAGGGGATTGCCCAGGCTAAGGCTACATTCACATTGTGCGTCTCCAACACTATTGCGGTGGGGACACACACACGATTATCATGTGGTGCAGTGGCGCCATGTACATGCTGCCCTGTACTGCCCCGTTGTTATCTGTCCCCCAGTGCGGGCACCTGGAGTCAACTATTCACTCTTCAAGTACATGTACAAGAACATGAGGGGTTCTTGTATGGCATCACACTTAGGGATAAACAGGTCTATTATTCTTTGCACTATACATTTATTTTTATCTTAAAGCAGCACAAAACCCACACCCGGCCCACTTGCCTGAGGCGGATGGCTGACTGACTGGTTTGGCGGTGTGCTGGAACTGTCTTTGTGGACAGCTCAATCCTTATTTATGGGAAAAGAAGAGACAACCAAGGCTTAGGACATACCCGCAAGATGCACATGTGGAGGCTGATTCATTACTAACGCTAGGTATTGGCAGATGAGCGTCTGTATAGCGGCGCTTAGAGTGACCGCTAGTAGACACTGTAAGCGGGTATCGGGCTCTGTAAAAGAGTGCCTCAGTCGCTCTAGTAACGTGGCCTGCATTAATAAATGTGATGTATGTTGGACGCTCTAACACCAGTACAGCACTGCAGGCAGCGAAAGGTAGCGCCAGCTCAGTGCGACCGACTCTCGCACCATACTTGCATGGTCTGGATCTGGTCGCTATAGCACAGAGCGCCAGACACCGTGTGATTGAACACATATCCACCAGTAACAAAGCAAAAACACATGGAATGACATTGTTGTAACATTGTGACATGAATTACTTTAATGCCAGACCTGTAATGATAATTCTGCATATAGATATAAAAAATCTAAAATGTTTTCAAAAATGACTCTTTCTAGGCCAGGAGAGGTCACACAATAATTTGATAGGAAATAAAAACCTGTTTAAACAGAAGAAAAGGAACGTCCATTGAAATGAATGGGAGAGCGACAGGTAGCTAGAGCACCGGCGCTATACACTGAGCCACCTGTAATGATGAATCGGACGCTACATAGGCGCCCAGCGTTTACCAGATTCTGCCTGCCGCTACTACCTAGCGCTATCCCTTCATGAATAACCCCCATAGTAAATCCGTTGTCCAGCACTCAAGTCTAAAAGCACTGGTTTATTTCTCCAATTAAAAAGTACACAGAATTAGCATGAAGCGACTTACACGTTCCACTTTACTTGACGGTGGCCAAGTTTAAAAAAAAAAGGAGAGGCTATGCCCACCTGGCAGACTTGATAGTGCCAGTTGGCTGATTTCAAGAATGTTGGCTGATGTGACCAGCCTGCTGGCTGCATCCCCGGCTTCCCCTTAGTCTGTGACGCACTCCCATTCCCTGCCCATCTTCAGGGAAGCTAGGGATGTGGCCAGGGCCGGCGTCAGCACCCGGCAAGGCAGGGCAGCTGTCGGGGGGCCCACTGACAGGGCCAGCCTTTGACCAGTGGCAGACTGGGTGGGCAGCGCCACAGCTGGTGCCCACATCTCCTCGAATGGCGGGGTTCCACACAACGGGGCATCTCGATTTAGATTCCAAGGGAGGAAGTGCTGGGTTTTGTTCTGCTTTTAAGTTGTCCACCCCAACTGATTTTCTATCCCTGGAGCATCCCAATCTGTGACACCCTACTGTGTGAAACCCCCTGGGATCACTGGTATACCCACTATGCAAGCAATTCCACCCCTGAGTTTAGGTCCGCTTTATACGGGCATCTCAATTTGGGATGCCCCTGTTTGGGAAAGAACCCAACTGGTTTGGCCGTTAACTCAAACTGGCGATCCCACAGTGCATTCACCAGTTCCAGGAAAGTAATGAACAAAGGGGGGGTCACACACAGGGGCATCCAAAATCAGGAGAATCTAGATTAGACTCCGAGAACAGGTTAAAAAGGGGTTTGGTGCACTTCAAAGTAGACCAAAACTAGATTTTTGGTCCAAATAGCATGATCCTTAGGGGGCATCCAGATTTGGGACATCCCTCGGTGATGTGCTGTGACTCTTCACCACAAAGGGACCATGCCACCTAAGGGCCCACCTAAACCTGGAGCCGGCCATGGATGTGGCTGCTTGCGGCAAAAGCATCGTAGGAACCGCCGCTAATGGAGTAGGAGTAAACGGAGTAGGCTAGCGACCAGCCGCTTTAAAAGCACAAAATATAATAACCTAATTACGAGGAAGGTCTGAACATCCGTTATTTATGCATAAACTGCCTAATTATTTGGAGAAACTTTTCCTTGGTGATTTGCAATGAGAACAGCACATTGGAATCTTCCCCAGCTATAATGATGGCGAGTCCTGGAAATTCTGCTGCGCCAGCGAATATTCTACTAAAGATCAACACTGAGTGTTATGTTCTCACATCCTCCTGTAGCAGAATCCTCAGTGGGCACTGAGCCCAAAACGGCCTTACAGAGCATTCTGTATATTAGGTGAGCTGGAATTTGTAAGAGCAATTATTCCAGGGAGGACAGACACAGACTGGGGAAGACTAACCGCTCAGTGATTTTCATTCAGCACACTGTATGGAAGCAATGGAAAAGGTTTGTAGAGTCTCTTCACATGTTAATGGCCGCACTCAAGCACCCAGCAGTATTTGTCTTTGTGTCACAGTTCATACAGGCTGATTCATTACTAACGGCAGGTACCGGCAGATGAGCGTCTGTACAGCGGCGCTAAGAGCGACTGCTAATGGCCGCTCTGATCGGCCGTAAGTCGCTATTGCAAAGCGCCTCAGTCGCTGTAGTAACATTACCGGCATTGATGAATTTTATGTGTGAGTCGCTATAACACCAGTACAGAGCTATATAGGAGCGAATGGTAGCGACTGGTCAGTGCGAGCGACTCAAACCATATTCATCAAAAAAACAGCCTCACACAGCGCTCAAAATTGTGTCACTGTAGCCCAGAGCGCCAGAAGCTATGTGATTAAAGTCAGTTTTTGAACACATATCCACTAGTAACAAAGCGAAAACACATGGAATGACATTGTTATTACATTGTGACATTAACACTTTAATACCAGACCTGTAAGGACAATTCTGCATAAAAATATAAAAAAAATCAAAAAAGTTTTCAAAAATGTATTTAAATAGGCCAGGAGAGGTCACACAATGATTTGATACAAAACAAAAAACTATTTTAAAAGAAAACCCTGTTTAAAGAGAATAAATGTAACATCCATTGAAATGTATGGGAGAGCGACAAGCCAGAGCGCCGCTGGGTTCCGCTGAGCCGTCTGTGGTGATGAATCGGTCGCTACGTGTCGCTGTAAGAGGCGCTCACCAGAATCGGCTTCATAAATGTGGAATTGCGTACAGCGCCTGGCGTTCACCTGACGCTACCTGTAGCTTGCAAGCCACTAGCTGTCGCTATCCCTTGATGAATAAAGCCCATAGTGTACTTACTTGATGCAACTCAGAATAGCAATAATACATTTTTATTATTATTTTTCTCTGTTTATATAGCACCATCTTCTTCTGTAGTGCCGTACAAAGTAGCAATTACAGACTGGGTAAAACATACAGTACATAGACTGTTACAAACAAGATGCTACGAAGTTCAAAGCGAATGCTATGAAAGCAGAATGGAATAGGAGAGCTCTGCCCTTATGTGCCAAGGGTTAAGAGGTGGAAACAAAAGGGGGCATATACCACGTCATGGCACTGCAAGCCATCCTATACAGCAGGGGTACTCAACCACTTCTTGTAAAGGTCCATTTACAGGCATCCGGTGATAGGTGAAGGTCCGGCAGGGGACTGTCCCGGGGGGGGTTATAAGTCAGTGCATGGGGTTATAGATTCCACAGGAAAAACTAAAAATGCTGCCTGCCCCCCCACGCCAAGAATCTTTTTTTTTTGGCCCCACAGGACCTACAGATCTGACCCGCGGCACGCTGCTTTTAACCCTCTGTGCATTCTGTGCAGGCGGTGTACAGGGATGAACTAGATGAGGCAGAGCTGAGGGGACAGGGATTGGATGGGCAAAACTGGGAGGACAGGAATGTATTGGGCAGAGAGATGGGACTGGATGGGGCAGAGATGGTGGGACAGGGAAAATGGGGCTGAGCTGGGAGGGAAGGATTGGATGGGGCAAAGAGACAGAGAAACAAAGTCTGTGTGTGACTTGCAATGCCCCTTTCCGCCCGTGCAGTACTCCATATTGCAATGCTGGGTGCCAGGAAGCCATGACACTGGCAGGGAGACTATGCACTACATCCCTGGTCAAGTAAGGGTACATTGCTGAGCATGGCCACAGAAAAGCAACTGACTGCAGGGCTGTCAGGGCAGGGGTTCAGAAATCTGACACCGATGTCCGCATTCAGACCTGGGTCCACCAGTTGAGTACTGCTGCTATACTTGAGAACCAAAATTCTGCTGGGGTTGCTATAGAGTTTTAAAGACTCCATGGCTATCCCAATTTGTGATACCCAGCCATGTGAAATTCCCAGGGTTACTGGAGATCTTACCAAAAAGATCCCATGTCACATGTGCTAGCAGGTGCGTAGTATCCTCTGCTTTGTGCGCTTGGCCGTATTTGGTGCTCATGCTGCCTTAGACACATTTTAGTGCTTGCTCCTCCTTTTGTCAGGTCGCTGTCTGTGAGTATAAAGACAAAATCCCAAGACCCTGACCCCTCACCGTGCTCACAGGCTACCAACCCCCCCCCCCCCCCAGACCCTTACTTAAAAATGCAGCATACGTGCACCCAACACTCAAAAAAAGCATCCTAAAGTGAATACCCCCCCAAAATTAGTTATCCTCCAATAGGACTCCCCTCCAAAATGTAATATGCAGCATACATGTGGATGCCCATCATCCCCCAAATATCAGACAAGCCAAGTCACTCGGTTTTCCAGGCAGTGACCCCCTCTCACCTGGTCACTCTGTCAGTAGCACATTTAACCCTGCAGCAGAACTAGCTGCGTCGCAGTCCTGGTGCCTCCGGGAGAAACATGTCGCTGTAGGCAAGCATTTGCAGCCCCTGCTCTGGCAGAACAATGGGTGAATTATACAGGATAACGGACTGTTCTAATGTGGGGCGCCACTTTGAGCCCCACTTACTATTCAGTATCTCTGTGAGCAACCCATCTGCTTGATAAACAGCTCTGATAGGCAGCAAGGTTGTGTGCTGATTGCTACTGCCTGGCAAAGTGTAATCTTGCTGCCAGTGACCTTTCCGATGTTCCCACGCTGGGTTTGCTGGCCCCATCACTGACGTCCCTGCGACTGAGTGTGCTTCCGTGTCCGCAGGGAGATCGGCGCTGCAGCCTTGCCCACTTCCCTATGCCAGGCTCTGTGTATAAACATTAATATGCACGGCATATGGCGATGATTGTATGTGTCAGGATTTGGGGTGCTAACGGCAATGAAACAGTTCTTTGTTGAAGTAATAAGTAGTTTATTGAAGACAAAGTACAACAGCAAAATCTCTTAAATTCAGAGTATAATGCAGGGTACAATGTAGTACAGTCAGCAGTTTCCTCAACAGCTTTAGCATTGTCCAGTGTCTGATATGTACAGAGTATTGCAAGTCCTCGGTATCACAGGTCCACTTTCAGGGCATACCAGCCCAGGCTGCTAATCCACAAGTTCAAAAAAAAAATAACACATAAAGTCCTTTGGCTGCAGTTCAGGTTTTTGGCAGCAGCAAAGCACAGGCTCCTTATCCCAGTCTTTCCTTCTCCACACTGGAAGCCTCAGCAGCTCCTTTTACTAGACTTCCTTCCTTCAATTAATCTAATCACCTGGAAAGACCTGGGAGTAGGGGAAAACCCCGTAGAGGACTGGGGATGTGGACTGGAGCTCTGTTATCCCGGCATGGATCGTGCCTAGCTGAAAAAACCAAGGGAAATATAGACACCATCTACTACTTTTTCATACACTTTACCACAGATGAGACTCATCCATGTATGCACCGTAGGACCAGTGGACAGGTGAGTTTTGGGAGAGATCTGGAGGGGTCTCACAAAGCGGGGCGTCCCAAATCAGGATGCCCTTGGGACAAGGACCTATCACCAGGATGTAAAAAATCCTGGTGATAGGTTCACTTTAAAGCTAACCTTCAGTCCATAATTTTGATTTGGGCCCCCTCCCAAAGCAGCTGTAATGCCCTGGGGGACACCCGCCTTTAGGGCAGTTGGCAACCCCCGATCTCTGCCACTGCTTCTGCCTATAGACGCTTCTGCCAGGACGCAAGCTGGCCTCACCTTTGCCCCCGGGCCTTACTATAGCACAAAGGATGCCAACTGACATACTGGACTGGGCATACTGGGAGAGGAGTAGGGTAGCCAGGGTTGTTCACGGGATATCAGTCCTCCGATAAGTGGCACCAAGGGGATGAACAGGAAAAAGGTCAAGAGTCAAGCCAGGGATCAAAGCGGCGTGGTCAGAAGGTTTGCGCTACAGAGTAGTAAAACGAAGTCGAGGTTAGGCAGGTGTTGGTTCAGGCGGTAATCAGAGGAGGGTCAGACAAGGCTGGAGTCAGCAACAGATGAACAGAATCCAATAGATAGTGGAACTATAACACCCAGCAGTACGCTATCACAGGCAGTGAGATAGTGACCTGGGGAGACCAAAATAGGGCTTGGGTGCAGGACAGGGAAACTTCGGGCTCATTGGCCCAGCAAAAACCCAAGGGCTGATTAGACCACCACAATTAAGGGCTGCTAGCCCAACATGCAACAATAGGGCTCATTGGGCAATTTAAACTAGTCTCTGGCGGTTGCACTGTGTACCCGAGCAGAGATGCTGGAAATGCGAAGGGAGCGCTTGGCCGTATTTGGATCTGCAGCGCTGCTCAAGCAGGCACCCAAAGCTGATGCAGTGGCCCAGCCACGGACCGGGAGGCGGGTGAGTGACCCAACATGAGAGCAGCTATACTTACCTTTACAAGCCTGACACTGAGGCTGCTACACATGGCTTCACACATGTAATAGCACAGTCTGCATCAGAAGCTTGTGACACATTTCTGTGTCCTCTGACAACCTATAAATGTAAATTAGTAACTATAGCTGCAGGGGGAGATATTATCTCGCATTGGGGACATGTCGCACCAGGGTGGACATTGCCCCGGAGTTCTGCTTTAAATGCAAAAGCCAGCGAGTAACCGTTGAACCTTATTTAATCCTTTCACATATTTAAAGGTCTCAATCATGTCCCCTCTCTCCCTTCTTTGCTCCAGACTGTACAGATTAAGTTCTTTAAGTCTCTCCTGATAAGTTTAAGTCCTTCTACCATTTTTGTTGCCCGCCTTTGGGCACGTTCTATTGGAATAATGTCTTATTCTAAGTATGTCACACATCCCTCTTCAAAACATTCATTACATGTGGGTTATACTGACCTGTAGATGACGATCTTGCAGAGATGTAAAGGAAAAAAGAGAGCCCCTCCCGGTCCATAAATACCTGGGATCTCCCACTCATTACCCAGTCTTTCATCTCTGCAGACGGCGAGCAAGTCAAAAGATGATGTCTCCTCCTTGCACAGGGGGATTTCAAGTAGCCGGGATGACCCCCAGCCCGTTATTTTTTTTTCTATTTCCGCCCGGATCCCTTTTCGGTTTACCCTGCCTCCCAGCCTAGGCTGCTGGTCAGGGCGAGGGTAGAACGGCACCCTAGGTGCTTAGTAGCTAATGCTCCACCGTGAGACCCTATACTAAAGGGTAGGCGGTTAACCGGGTTGGTGACCCTGGTTTTTGGATGCCCTGTCCCTTGGCCTTCCACCCTGGTGGTTTTCTTCCCTCTCCGGATGCCCTTCTCCTTAGAGGGGGGGGGGGGGCCAACCCGTCTCTCGCAATGTCTCCGTCTCCCGCATGTCTGTCAGTTTGATTTTTATTGTTAGCTTAGTGTTTGACTGTAGTGTGTTGTTACTGACCGGCGCCGCGGCGCCGGCCGTTACTAGCATTGGGGAGCTTCTCCCCTCCGGTGTGGTGGTTGAGGGGGGCGGGGCCAGGCGTTCGGCGCGACGCCGCGGCTGGCGCCGCTGCGGAGCTCGGCCACTGGCTGGGAACCGCGCTGTGTGAAGGAGGGGGGGGGGCGGAGCAGGGCGAACCGCACTGGCCACGCCCCCCTTCTCTTCTTTTCTTCCCCTGTCAGCACCGTGAGCTCCTCTGTGGACGCCATAGCAGCGCTGTGAGTGGCCCTGTGGGCCTTCTTTAATTGCATATAAGAGTGTGTTTTACTAGTGCATATAAGGTGATATGTTTTACATAGGAAGGCTGGTGATGCTGAATCGGCTTTTCTATTTGTGTCTTCCAGGTGGACCGACATTGTTTATAAAGGGGTTCTCCCGGTCCTAGGGTCCCTGGGTTCAAATTGGGCTTATATGTAAATCCTCCCACTTGGGACATTAAAGGGGCATCCCGGGTTGCTTATATGCGTAATTCCCTTGGTCATTGCGACTACCTATAAGATCACCGTATGGAGGCGTCCCCGGATACTGGGCTTGGGCTCCCTTCGGGGCAATCCCGGCAGTGTATGGGGTGTGGGGTATCCCTTACGGGGGATAATGTGTTTCTTTGTATACCATGTGCGCAGCAGACTATTACGCGGCAGTCCGGACCCCAGGCGTCTGGTTCAGCGCCGCCGGTCTCTTCTCCTACCCCTCCCCGACTGATCCATGCCCCATGTGACGTTGTCATGGGTGGGGAGTCGCAATCTGAGGTGTGTGCCAGATTGGCCAATCTTGAGAAATTATTTTCTAGCGCGGTTGCCAGAAAGGCCCCGGCTAAGAGAAAGCATTTGTCTCCAGCCACGCCGGCTGTTGACTTTGATGAATTTGATTCTCTGGACTGGTCCGATTACTCCCCGCTAAAGGAAGGGGAGCTATTTGAGGAGTCGGATGATTCGGATGATCAGCAGTTTGTTGGCGCTGATACCGAGCGGGGGCTGGGGGATTCCTTGGATACCCCTAAGGTGCTGGCTCAGATGTTTGAGGTTCTGGCTATTTCTCTTCCTGAGGTGGCTCCTCCGCAAAAGGGGGAGTTTTTCGAGGAGTCTAAGCCGCGCTTGGAATTTCCTAATCAAAAGCATTTTGATGGCATTATTACTAAGGAATGGGAGAGGCCTACTCAGCTCCCAGGTGTTCCTCCGGGTTGGGATAAGAAATATCCTTTTCCGTTGGATGCAGTAAAGCGTTGGTCGTCTCCTCCTGAGGTGGACGCCCCGGTTTTGGGGTTGTCCAACACCGCTATTTTGAATTCTCCTGATTGTTCCACTCTTAAAGATGATGAGGATAAACGCATTGACCAGATGGCTTGTCATGGTTTTGCCAGTGTCAGGTCGGCCTTGCGGCCTGTTTGTGCTTCGGCGCTGTTAGTGGTAGCTACCAGGTCGGTTGTTAGGGACCTGTTGACTACTTCCAGGCTAGATCCGGCTAGTGATGAGTTCATTGCTCTTAAACGGTGTGAATTGTTTTTGTCATTTGTACTAGCCGCCTTGGATGACACATTGGTGATGTGTGGCAGAACGTCGGCCTTGCTTGTGGCTATTCGACGTTCGGTTTGGTTGCGCCAGTGGGCGGCTGATTTTGTGTCCAAAAAGTCGCTTACGGTTCTTCCCTTTGTGGGGTTGCGGCTCTTTGGAGAGAAATTGGATTCGGTCGCCAAAGGTGGTAAGTTACCTCAACGCAGGAAGCAACGTTGTTCCTTTCGGGGGGCGGCTTCCTTTACCCCTTCCTTTCGTGGGGCCAAAGCTGGCAGAGGATTGGCTTTCTCCTCATCCAGAGGTGATTCCTGGAACAGGGGCAGGGGACGTGCCCGTCCAGGACACAGTTGGGGCTCTAAGCCCAAAGCCGCTGCCAAGCCAGCTCAGCAATGAGGTGGCGCCCTCACCCTTGTGGGTGGGGGGACGGCTGCGACACTTCTCCCAGGTCTGGGACCCGGAGGTCTCGGACAGATGGATCCGGGAAGTGGTGTCTTCCGGCTACAAGGTGGAGTTCGAGTTCCGGCCCCCTCCCAGATTCTTCAGGTCTCGGGTGCGTTCGGATCCTCTGGCCGCGCAGGGGCTCCGGGAGGCGGTAAAAAATCTTCTGGATATGGCTGTCATTTGCCCGGTGCCTCCCTCGGACCGGGACCGGGGCTTTTATTCCAATCTGTTCACGGTGCCCAAGAAGGACGGCTCTGTTCGGCCCATCCTGGATCTGAAGATCCTCAACAGGTTCGTCTGTCCCCGGAAGTTCCACATGGAAATGCTGCATTCAGCCATCTACTCTCTTCGTCAGGGGGACTTCATGTCGTCCATAGACGTCATCAAGGATGCTTACCTGCATGTTCCAATCTTTCCGGCGCACCAGAGATTTCTCAGGTTCGTGGTGGAAGATCGGCATTTTCAGTTTGTGGCCCTTCCTTTTGGTCTTACCTCGGCTCCAAGGGTTTTCACCAAGGTGCTGGCAGGGGTGATGGCTCTCCTCAGAGCCCAGGGTATCCGCATCGTGCCATATCTGGACGATCTTCTCATTATGGCGTCTTCCTTCAGCCAAGCGGAATTAGACACCAGGACTGTGGTATCCACTCTAGAGAGGTTCGGTTGGGTGATCAACTACCCCAAGTCCTCCCTTTCTCCGTCCAGGGTAGTGTCTTTTCTGGGAATGTCTCTGGATACTTCTCAGGCCAGGGTGTTTCTTCCTCAGTCCAAGGTTCTCTTGATTCAGGAATTGGCTCGGCTTCTCCTGTCCATCCCTCGTCCAGCCATCAGGCTGGGGATGAGGCTGGTGGGGTTAATGGTGGCTTCCTTCGAGGCGGTTCCCTTTGCTCAGTTTCACACAAGGACACTCCAGCTCCATCTGTTGGCGGCCTGGTTCGGCGTTCCCTTCAGTGGTGGCTGGATCCAATCAATCTGTTGAGGGGCAGATCCTTTCTGACTCCTTGTTGGGAAACGGTCACCACGGATGCCAGCCTGTCAGGATGGGGGGGTTTCTGGAAGGATCGTCAGTTTCAGGGTCTGTGGGGGCCTCAGGAGGCTCACGAGCCCATCAATATTCTGGAACTGAGAGCCATCAGGTTGGTTCTGTTTCACTTGACTCATCAGTTACAGGGCTTACCGGTTCAGGTTCGGTCGGACAATCGGACAGCGGTCGCCTACATCAATCACCAGGGAGGGACTCGCAGCAGGAGTGCCCTCAGGGAAGTGTCTTTGATTCTGGCCTGGGCGGAGAGCCATGTCCCGTGCATTTCGGCAGTTTACATTCCGGGAGTGGAGAACACGGAGGCAGACTCTCTGAGCAGGTTCTCATCTCGCCGGGGGGAATGGTCAGCCCCAAGGTGTTTTGCTCGATTTGCTTCAGGTGGGGGTCTCCGGCGGTGGGCCTCTTTGCTTCTCGGCACAATCACAAGCTTCCGGCATTTGTGTCTCTCTCGCGGGATCCGCTGGCTCTGGCAGTGGATGCGATGTCACTGAACTGGAGGGATCTGGGGTTTCTGTACCTGTTCCCTCCGTTTCCCATGGTGGGCAGAGTGGTGCGCAAGCTGGCCCTAGAGGGCGCGTCAGCAATCCTGGTGGCTCCAAGGTGGCCAAGACAGGTTTGGTTCGCAGACGTGGTAAGGTTGGCAGAGGATCAGTTCGCTCTGCCCCTGCTGCCGGATCTGCTCACCCAGGGTCAACTACTTTACCCCAATTTACCAACGCTGGCTTTGACGGCGTGGCTGCTGAAACCTCCATCTTGAAGGAGGAAGGTCTTTCCGATGCTGTGATTCGGACTCTTGTTAGCGCTAGGAAGCGGTCTTCCTCTACCATCTACTATAGGACTTGGAGGTCTTATATTGATTGGTGTGAGGTCAGGGCCTTGCCTTGTAGGGTGTTTTCTATTCCCAGATTTCTGGAGTTTCTTCAACATGGTCTGGACTCGGGGTTCCAGCTTAGTACTTTGAAGGGGCAGGTTTCTGCCTTGGCGGTTTTCTTTCAAAGGTCTTTTGCTCTTCATCCTTTGGTTAAGACTTTTTTGCAGGGGGTTACGCATGTGCGGCCTCCTAGGAAGCCTTTGCTCCCTGTTTGGGATTTGAATTTGGTTCTTTCTGCTCTTCAGGGTCCTCCTTTTGAGCCTTTGCATGATATTGCATTTTCTTCGCTTACGCATAAGGTCGCATTTTTGGCTGGTATCACTTCTGTTCGGCGCATCTCTGAGTTGGCGGCTTTGTCCATTCAGGCTCCGTACTTTGAGAGGCATCAGGACAAGGTTGTTTTCCGTTTCAAGCCGGATTTCCTTCCTAAGGTGGTTTCTGCCTTTCATCTTAATCAGGACATTGTTCTGCCCTCCTTGTGTCCTAAGCCCAGCAATGACAAGGAGAGGGTCTTGCATTCCTTGGATGTGGTTCGCTGTGTGAAGTACTATTTGGTAGTTACTTCTTCCTTTCGTAAGACGGATGCTTTTTTTGTGGTGCCCTCCGGGCCCAGGAAAGGTTTGGCGCCCGCCAAGTCTTCCATTAGTAAATGGATTCGTCAGGCCGTTGTTGGGGCCTATTCTGCCAAGGGGAAGGTTCCCCCTTTTCGTGTTACTGCTCATTCTACTCGTGCTTTTGGGGCGTCCTGGGCTTTTCAGCACCAGGCCTCTGTTGAGCAAGTTTGTAAGGCTGCTACCTGGTCTTCTGTTCACACTTTTTCCAAATTTTACAAGGTTGATGTGCGGGCCTCAGCGGATGCTGTTTTTGGCCGCAAAGTTCTGCAAGCTGCAGTGGTTTAAGTTGTGTTTTATTGCCTTGTTTGGATCCCCGCCCATTATGGACACTGCTATTGGATGTCCCACATGTAATGAATGTTTTGAAGCGGGGTGTGTGACATACTTAGAATAATACCATTTTGTGAATACTCACCTGTAAAATGGGTATTATAAGTATGTCACACACCCCGCTTCACCCTGCTCTTTTGTATTCTTGATCCTTTATATGGTGAACTTTTCGTTGTTATGACTTATATTTGGCTCTTCCTGGTCCCTTACCTTACTGCTATCTTTATACTGGGTAAGGAGTGGGAGGTCCCAGGTATTTATGGAACGGGAGGGGCTCTCTTTTTTCCTTACATCTCTGCAAGATCGCCATCTACAGGTCAGTATAACCCACATGTAATGAATGTTTTGAAGCGGGGTGTGTGACATACTTATAATACCCATTTTACAGGTGAGTATTCACAAAATGGTATTTTCCCACCAAGCCTTCTCCTTTGTCACTTACAAATATATTAAAAAGAATGGGGCCCAGGACAGAGCCTTGTGGCACACCACTTGTAACTTGCCTTTGTTCAGATTGCACACCATTAACAACAACTCTCTGATACCGATCCTTCAGCCAAATGGAAATCCACTGAACTATCCAGGGATTGAGTCTTACCTTCTATAACTTATCTATGAGATCTTTATGTGGTACAGTGTCAAAGCCTTTGCTAAAATCCAGCACCACCTTCACACAGCACTATGGGGCCCCGTGAAACCTATGTACACCCCTGCATTTAAACCAGGAATGGGAAGGTTGGGGAAAAAAAACGATGGGGGAGATTGACTATTGATTTATAAACTGTGCAATATTTCCACAATAGATTGGTAAGCCAAGTGTGAGTTTTCCGCCTACACCAATAGACTATATCAAGCTAATCAAAAGCTCTAGATGACAATAGGCCCCTTTCTTCTTGTGCACTTTCCTGTGACTCATGTAGTAAAAGACATGTACATAAAGCTAAAAGAAGCGGCAGTCTGGGTTGGGCGGGGGGGTTGGGGGGGGGATAATTCTGCTAACGCTTTATAAAAAGGGGAACAGGCATCAAATATGTGAAGACCAGAAATGTAAAACACGCTGATTACTGCTTCCTATTTATAGAGCCAGTTATTTAGAGGACAGTGGGAGCTTCTTTTCTATCACCATTGTGTTGAAAGTGATTCACTGCCTTGGAAGAAGAATTCTACGATTGGAGGATAAAAATATGATTTACGTCTTTCTTAAAATTACCTCTGTAGCTGAGAGGGGTCAAAATACTTTTATTTGTGTTGAAAGAAACATGTCATAAGAGTAACACGGGGGCTGCCAATCAGGGCCGGCTCCAGGGTTATATGGACCCTTGGGCTTAAAGTGAACCATAACCCAGGATTTTGACTATCCTGAGTTTTGGTCCGTGCCCCGCTGTGTGAACCCCCCCCCCCAGATTGCCAATACCAACTCACCTCTTCCCGGTCCTACGGTGCATGCGCGGCCGCTCATCCAATCGGCGCCCTCGAAGATGCTGACGTCACGCCGTCTAAGGCTCACTTTAAGAGCAGCGGCTTTGAGCATACTGACGGCCGTATCCTCCGCTTCCCTCCAACAGGGAGCATGCCCGAGCCGGCCATTCCCAAATGCCTGGCACGGCCAAGCACCCTGCTAGAGGGATAGCAAGGATGCGACTCGTGCATGCACCTTTTGACCGGGAACGAAGGTAAGTGAATATAGTGACCTGGGGGGTTTCACACAGCGGGGCATCCCAATTTTGGATGCCCCGGGGGGATATCGATCGGCCCAGGAATCTTAAAGATTCCCGGGCCGGTCGGCGTGGGTTTTGGTCCACTTTGAGATGCTCAATGAGCCCCTTGCGGTGTGGTATGACACGCCATACATGGTGATAAAGTTGCATGTATGGTGAATATTGCCAAAGAATAGAAAGAAAAAAATAATAGAAGGAAGGACTGAAAGATAAGTAAATAAAGGAAGAATAAAAGGAATGCCAGAAAGAAAAATAAAGCAGGAAATAAGAGGATAAAAAAAGAATGACAAAAAAGAAAGGATGTAATTAAATAAAGAAATCTAAATAACAAACAGAAAGCAACAAAGAAAGCCCAGAAGCTTTCGGTGTGTGAACCCCCCAAGACGGCGGTAATCACCTTTCCCTGGTCCAATGGTGCATGTGGGGGCTCTCGTCCTATCAGAGCTGCCCACTGAACTAATGTAAATCGGCAATGATTGTTTACTATGGATAGCAAGAGCGACCACATCCTCAAGCTGTGTGCACCCTAGCCATTCAGATAGACTGGGGCACATGCCACAGGGGATGTGGCCACTCTTGCTTCCTATCCACTCTAATCAGAGCTGCTCGCCAAATTCCGCCAGTTCAGTGAGTGGCTGTGATTGGACGGGAGCCTGTGCCGGCATTGCTGGCCCGGGAAGAGGTGAGTCTGAATGAGGCGATGGTGGGAGTTTCACACAGTGGGGCATCCCAATGCGGGATGTCCGGGCACAGAACCAAACCTGAGAAAGTGAAAATCACAGATTTTGTTCCGCTTTAATCAATTTGATTGTATTCCTTAACCATTGTATTTCTACTTAAAGTGGTAAAGGTTTATATTTTTATATCGTGATCAGCAAGACAACTGGTGGTCATGTGATTTAACGCCACATGCAGACTGGAGCCATTCTCAGGGTGGGACAGGGGGTTAAATCAAAGTCATTGTCCAGGAAATAAAATAGGAAGAAAAAAAAAAATCTATACTCCCCTTTTGGCCTCTGCAGATGATCGCTCCTAGTCTGGTGTTCTAAATCATATCTGATTGGCAGACTGGGCCCTGCACTGCTCGGGGTCCAATCGAAGGTCACATCCGCATCCTCGATGAAGGTCCGCCCTGGCACAGTGATGTTAACACTCCATTCACTTCAATGGAGAGGACCTGCCAGGGCTTGACACGCCCCTCTCTAGTTTAGGGAATGGCCCGCTTCTCAGAACACAGATGTGACAGGTGATCGGGCCCAAGTAGCGAGGGACTTGATCTGCAGATCAAGTATGTTTTATCACGCCCTACTAGGAGCTATTTAGACCAAAACTATCGATGGATAAGCACAGCCCAATGTGGTTGATCAAACAAGGGGGTGCCAGAACCACTGGTGCTTGTAAGACTTAATCAGACAAGAATAATTAGAGGGACACTCTGGTATATCCCATACATGCACCAAGAATTATCCGCACTCCCCCTGAATAAATAATACAGAGCAACAATCAATTATAAAAAAAAAAACTGTCACTAAATTTATTAAATTCAACAATAGACCAAAAAGACCAAAAGGACACTACATAGTTAAAAAACATATACACAATACAAAGAAGGTCGGGGGACTTGGGCAAGGCAAAAAGGGGAGCTCTATTATGAATAATAAATTTGATAAATTATCACATACATGTTGTATATCTGATAATATAGAAATATAAGAATTTGTCACCTGACCTTCTTTGTATTGTTTATATGTTTTTTAACTATGTAGTGTCCTTTTGGTCTTTTTGGTCTATTGTTGAATTTAATAAATGTTGTGACAGTTTTTTTTTATAATTGATTGCTCTGTATTATTTATTCAGGGGGAGTGCGGATAATTCTTGGTGCATGTATGGGATATACCAGAGTGTCCCTCTAATTTTTCTTGTCTACTAGGAGCTATTGGCCTCGATTCACAAAGCGTTGAAAAAAATTCTCATGGTAGAAAAAAATTCAATTCATGAGAAAAAAGCCTGAGAATGTCACTGTTAGTGAATCACCAGATAGGAAGACAATGAAAGTCAATGGCAATTTTTACTACAGGTTTCAAGAGTAAAACAGTACCATTGCTTTTCATTGTCTTCCTATCTGGTGATTCACTAACAGTGACATTCTCAGGCTTTTTTCTCATGAATTGAATTTCTTACTACCTTGAGAATTTTTTTCAACTCTTAGTGAATCAAGGCCATTGTCTGTGGGGGACAAAAGGGTGAGTAAAGAGTTTTTTATTATACTGCCTCAACAGTGGCTTTAAAGAGGACCAAAACCCACGCCCTATCGGCCCTGAAATCTATAGGATTCCAGGGCAGCTGGATTTTCTCCCCCTGGGGCATCCAGAATCGGGATGCCCCGCTGTGTAAAACCCCCCAGGTCGCCCGGAAACTCACCTTCTTTACCGGTTTTATGAGCGACCAGCGGTGGCATCCCTGCTATCCCCTTAGCAGGGTACGCACCTGTGCCAGAAATCTGTGGATGGCCGGCGCAGGCACACTCCCTGTTAGTGGGTAGCGGGGGGATGTGGCCACCAGCGCGCTCAGGTCTGCTCGTGTTAGACAAGCTCCTGGATGAAGCGGCGGGAGCGGATCCGATTGGACGAGTGGCCGCACTTGCGTCGTAGGACCGGGAAGTGGTGAGTTTGTTTGGGCGATCTGGAGGGTTTCACACAGGGGGCAGAGACCAAAACCCAGGATAGTCAAATCCTGGGTTTTGGTCCACTTTAAAGAGATTGACCAGTCAAACTTTAAAATGAATTGCCTGGCAGCTTATCTGATGCAGGATTAGTCCCAGACAGTATCTCGCCAGAAGAAAGGAAAATGTTTTCATTCTCTTCATTTGCTGGACAATGACTTTAACCTCATGTTTTCTTCTCTTAGGTCTGTAAAGCTCTTCTGTTGACATTTAAATAAAAAAAAATCTATTTGCTTTAACCTGATAATCGATCCAGGGGTCTGGAACTTAAAGCGGACCTTCACCATGATTTATTGAAAAGCCCAAACCATTAAAAAACGATTCCCCAGCATATAAAGTTAATATATTTTAAGTTTTGAGTAACTTATTATTCTTTCCCCCACTGGGATGCAACTCTGTTCAGGACTTTAGGATACGGGCGCCGCCATCTTGACTCAGAAGCATCACACTTACTGAGGAGAGGAGAGTAGGATAAAGTGCAGGGGGGTGGGTTATAGCTGTGCTTTGCTCAGACAGAGCAGAGCTGGGGTCAGGAAAAGGTCAGCAATCCCAGAATGCAGAGCAGCACAGTCAGAAGGCACTTCCTGTTTGCAGGCTGCCTGATGTTCCATGAGCCGCCATCTTTAATGTTTAAAGTGGACCAACACCCAGGATTTTTACTATCCTGGGTTTTGGTCCACTTCGCTCTCTGAAACCCCCCAGAAACCCCAAAAAACTCACCTCTCCCCGCTCCCACGTGACCGCGCCGTCCAATCCCCGCCGGCGTCCAAGCGGGTGACAGCGGCGTCCAAGACAGCGTGTCCGCCGCCGCCTCCCGCGCGTCACTCTCGGCGTGCCCGCGTCGGCCATTCACAGACGGCGTGCACGGGAGGCGGCGGAAGCGGCGGCGGATCAGGTAAGGAGTTTGGGTTTTTTTGGGGGGGTTTCACCCCGCGGGACATCCCGATCTCGGATGTCCCGCGGTGAGTGAGGTGATCATTCCCGGGCCGATCACCCCTGAGTGTTGGTCCCCTTTAAAGGCTCATAACATGCAGTAGATGCAGGTAGGATGATTTTTAATGTGAGCAATCTGTATGTACAGGGTGGGGGAAACATATAAGATAGACTCTTATTTAGAGTGAAGGTCCGCTTTAAGATGTTCCGAATGTCTTTTTCTTTTATGTTTCAATCTTTTTATTGTAATTTTGTTATAACAACTGGATTGTACAATATAATAAAGTGTTGCAGAAAAATACTTGAGGTACAAATATCTGTTCTTTGAAAAATTTCCACTCACACTTATCTTCTTACGATTATCAACACTCGCGTAACTTCAGTTATCAACACTATTGACCCTTATCAAGTGCTGTCATTCAAGAGATCGGATTGACGCTGTCTGTTGCGTGATGGTCATATCACCGACCAGTGGGTCAGGGGGTAAGCCCCGTCCCCTCCAGTCTTAGATTTAGCACATCACGCCCCCCCTCTTTAAATTGAGGGGGAGGGGGGTGCACGGGCCAGGAATAGGGGCAAGGAAGAGAGGGAAGGGAAGAGAGGGAAAAAGAGGGAGGAAAAGAAGGAGGAAAGAGGGGGGATCCAAAGCTGGAGAAGGCTAGAGCCATCCCTCACTCCAGCAGGGCATTCCCTATATCTGGGAACGAGTATTCCACCCACGGGCCCCAAACTTTTATGTGCAAGTCCTTTAAAATACTGGTCAATTTTTCATTGATAAAGATCCCGTTCAGCCGTTCTTTTACCATCTGAAACGGAACGCTGGCCTTCTTCCAGGAACTTGCAATCGCCAGTTTTGCCGCCAACATGACCTGGGTCAATAGGGCGTGCTGGGGTTTGGTAATGCCATCCGGTTTTACATGCAGCAATGCCACCCAAGGGTCCCTGCGCACATTAGTGTGCAAAAGGGTGTATAGCAAGCCAAAGACCCTTGACCATAACCTACTGACCTTCGGACACTCCCACCAGATGTGCATGACCGAGCCTTCTACGGGACAGCCCCTGAAGCAGGATGCCGAGTATCCGGGGACTGCCTTAGCTATGCGTGATGGTACTAAGTACCATCTTGTTAGCATTTTATACGCTGCCTCCTGCGTGGTTATATTTATGGAACATTTGTTGATCCCATCCCAGATTTCCGTCCAGCCCTTTCTATCCCTCACTAGATTTAAATCTGTCTCCCATCTAACCATGTACCCGTACTTCGAGTCAGGAGGTAGCGCTGTGAGATGGGCGTAGAGCATGGATACAAGGCCAGGCGTGGGGGTCCCCCACAGGCAAGCCCTCTCAAATGCAGTAGCATCTGCTCCTGGGGTTTAATTTTTGAGTAAGGGAGTGAGCCAGTGGCGAATCTGAAGGTACCTGTACTGTTCAGTCGCTGGAGCATTTACCTTCACTGTCAATGCAGACCAGGAGGTTATTCTCTCCCCATCCATTAGATGGTGAACTCTACTGATACCTACCCGCTCCCACCACACAAACGCTTCTGAGTTCTCATTTCCTGGAAGGGACCACGAGTTCTTGACCAATCTCATTACCGGGAGGTGCGGTGAGATCAGGCCCCCAGAGTACCTTATTCTATCCCACACTCGAAGGGAGTGACACAGAATCGGGCTCTCTATACGGGGTCTAAATTGTTGTGGGATCCATATTAAGCTAATGTCTTTTTCTTTTGAATGACTACAGAGAGACTTTAAGAGATACTGTCGTATAGTCTGCATCAATATTAATGAGTTGCCATTGGCAACAGGTGCACATTGAGTGGATCATCCTAATGCTGCACAATGTGGGGGGAGGAGGCCAATGTATCAAGACGGGGACTCTTGTTTCTGACACCTGCTTGTAAAAAAATGTCGCCCCTTTCACACCCCTAACAGCTGGAGTTTGCATTTGTTGGATGGATTGGCCATGACTATTCCTGTATATCGGCATGGCAGGGGGCTCATACTAACGGCCTCATACTATTTGCCTGCCAGCTCCTCGGGTGATGCGTAAAGTCCACGCTGAACGTAAAGGAGACCATTTTTGAGGTCACTTAAAGCGGACCTTCACTCTGAATAAGAGTCTACCTTATATACTTCCCACACCCTGCACATACAGATTGCTCACATTAATAATCATCCTACCTGCATCTACTGCATGTTATGAGCCTTTAAACATCCAAGATGGCGGCTAATGGGACATCAGGCAGCCTGCAAACAGGAAGTGCCTTCTGACTGTGCTGCTCTGCATTCTGGGATTGCTGACCTTTTCCTGACCCCAGCTCTGCTCTGTCTGAGCAAAGCACAGCTATAACCCGCCCCCCTGTACTTTATCCCACTCTCCTCTCCTCAGTATGTGTGAGTCAAGATGGCGGCGCCCGTATCCTAAAGTCCTGAACAGAGTTGCAGCCCAGTGGGGGAAAGAATAATAAGTAAGTGACTAAAAACTTAAAATATATTAATTTTAGATGCTTGGGAAGGGTTTGGGCTTTTCAATAGATCATGCTGAAGGTCCGGTTTAAGGGGGTTATTTAAGAAACGCTAACACCATGTAGTGCCTCGTAGCACCAGATGAAAGTCAATCTGGTGAGCGCCTCTAATAGCGCCATGTAGCGTCACATGTATCACTAGCGATGTCCTAGTGTAAAGCATCGGGTGCAGTATGTGAAAACCATTTATATGAAAGTCAATCTGGTGAGCGCCTCTAATAGCGCCATGTAGCGTCACATGTATCACTAGCGGTGGCTCAGTGTAAAGCAACGGCGCTCTAGGTTCAATAGCGCCATGTAGCACCTGTCACACAATGGCGCTCTTCCATACATTTCAATGGTGTTTTATTTGGTTGTGTATAAATAGCGTTTTCCTAAAGTAATGTTCAAAGTTTTTGGTTCAAATCATTGTGTTTCCTCTCCTGCCCGGCAACCAAACACTTTTATTGTGATTTTTTTTTATGCAGAATTGTATGTGCAGGTCGGCCATTGCAGCGTCATTGTCACAGTGATAAAACAATGTCATTCCATATGTTTTCGCTCTGGTGTTGGTGGATATGTGTTGAGAAACAGACTTTTTGCACATAGCTTCTGGTGCTCAACGCTAGAGCACCCAGTTTTAGAGCGCCGAAACTGGTTGTGTGTACCGTATTTTTCGCCCTATAAGACGCACCTGCCTATAAGACACACCCTGGATTTGGAAGAGAAAAATTGGAAAAAAATATTCTGAACCAAATGATGTGCTAAAATATCCCCTACCAATAACCCCATTATAGACAGTGTGCAGAATTCCCCCCGATCACACCATTACAGACCCCACATTACAGGCAGTAAACAGCATCCCAATTACAGGCAGTGAGCAATATCCCACATTACAGGCAATGTGCAGGCTTCCCCCCCATGTGCAGGCTTCCCCAATGTGCTGGCTCCCCCCCCATGTGCAGGCTTCCCCAATGTGCTGGCTCCCCCCCATGTGCAGGCTCCCCCCATGTGCTGGCTCCCCCCCCATGTGCAGGCTCCCCCCCCATGTGCTGGCTCCCCCCCCCATGTGCTGGCTCCCCCCCCATGTGCAGGCTTCCCCCCCATGTGCAGGCTCCCCCCCATGTGCAGGCTCCCCCCCCCATGTGCTGGCTCCCCCCCCCATGTGCTGGCTCCCCCCCCATGTGCAGGCTTCCCCCCCATGTGCAGGCTTCCCCCCCATGTGCAGGCTCCCCCCCATGTGCAGGCTCCCCCCCCATGTGCAGGCTTCCCCCCCATGTGCAGGCTCCCCCCCATGTGCAGGCTCCCCCCCCATGTGCAGGCTCCCCCCCATGTGCAGGCTCCCCCCCCATGTGCTGGCTCCCCGCCATGTGCAGGCTCCCCCCCATGTGCTGGCTCCCCCCCATGTGCAGGCTTCCCTAATGTGCTGGCTCCCCCCCATGTGCAGGCTTCCCCAATGTGCTGGCTCCCCGCCATGTGCAGGCTCCCCCCCATGTGCAGGCTCCCCCCCATGTGCAGGCTCCCCCCCATGTGCTGGCTCCCCCCCCATGTGCTGGCTCCCCCCCCCATGTGCAGGCTTCCCCAATGTGCTGGCTCCCCGCCATGTGCAGGCTCCCCCCCCATGTGCTGGCTCCCCCCCATGTGCAGGCTTCCCCAATGTGCTGGCTCCCCCCCCATGTGCAGGCTCCCCCCCCATGTGCTGGCTCCCCCCCCCATGTGCTGGCTCCCCCCCCATGTGCAGGCTTCCCCCCCATGTGCAGGCTCCCCCCCATGTGCAGGCTCCCCGCCATGTGCAGGCTCCCCCCCATGTGCAGGCTCCCCGCCATGTGCTGGCTCCCCCCCCCCATGTGCAGGCTCCCCGCCATGTGCTGCCTCCCCCCCATGTGCTGGCTCCCCCCCATGTGCAGGCTCCCCCCCCATGTGCAGGCTCCCCCCCATGTGCAGGCTCCCCCCCATGTGCTGGCTCCCCCCCATGTGCTGGCTCCCCCCCCATGTGCAGGCTTCCCCCCCATGTGCAGGCTTCCCCCCCATGTGCAGGCTCCCCCCCATGTGCAGGCTCCCCCCCATGTGCAGGCTCCCCCCCATGTGCAGGCTCCCCCCCCATGTGCTGGCTCCCCCCCATGTGCAGGCTCCCCCCCATGTGCAGGCTCCCCCCCATGTGCAGGCTCCCCCCCATGTGCAGGCTTCCCCAATGTGCTGGCTCCCCGCCATGTGCAGGCTTCCCCAATGTGCTGGCTCCCCCCCCATGTGCAGGCTTCCCCAATGTGCTGGCTCCCCCCCATGTGCAGGCTCCCCCCATGTGCTGGCTCCCCCCCCATGTGCTGGCTCCCCCCCCCATGTGCTGGCTCCCCCCCCATGTGCAGGCTTCCCCCCCATGTGCAGGCTCCCCCCCCCATGTGCTGGCTCCCCCCCCATGTGCTGGCTCCCCCCCATGTGCAGGCTCCCCCCCATGTGCAGGCTCCCCCCCATGTGCTGGCTCCCCGCCATGTGCAGGCTCCCCCCCATGTGCTGGCTCCCCCCCATGTGCAGGCTCCCCCCCATGTGCAGGCTTCCCTAATGTGCTGGCTCCCCCCCATGTGCAGGCTCCCCCCCATGTGCAGGCTCCCCCCCATGTGCTGGCTCCCCCCCCATGTGCTGGCTCCCCCCCCCCATGTGCAGGCTTCCCCAATGTGCTGGCTCCCCGCCATGTGCAGGCTCCCCCCCCATGTGCAGGCTTCACCAATGTGCTGGCTCCCCGCCATGTGCAGGCTTCACCAATGTGCTGGCTCCCCCCCATGTGCAGGCTCCCCGCCATGTGCAGGCTCCCCCCCATGTGCAGGCTCCCCGCCATGTGCTGGCTCCCCCCCCATGTGCTGGCTCCCCCCCATGTGCAGGCTCCCCCCCCATGTGCAGGCTCCCCCCCATGTGCAGGCTCCCCCCCCATGTGCAGGCTCCCCCCCATGTGCAGGCTCCCCCCCATGTGCTGGCTCCCCCCCCATGTGCAGGCTTCCCCAATGTGCTGGCTCCCCGCCATGTGCAGGCTCCCCCCCATGTGCTGGCTCCCCCCCATGTGCTGGCTCCCCCCCATGTGCTGGCTCCCCGCCATGTGCAGGCTCCCCCCCATGTGTGCACAGGCATCCCCCATGTGCACAGGCATCCTCCATGTGCACAGGCATCCCCCATGTGCACAGGCATCCCCCATGTGCACAGGCATCCTCCATGTGCACAGGCATCCTCCATGTGCACAGGCATCCCCCATGTGCAGGCTTCCCCCATGTACAGGCATCCCTCATGTACACAGGCATCCCTCATGTGCTGGCATCCCCCATGTGCTGGCATCCCCCATGTGCTGGCATCCCCCATGTGCAGGCTTCCCCCATGTGTGCAGGCTTCCCCCATGTGCACAGGCATCCTCCATGTGCACAGGCATCCCCCATGTGCATAGGCATCCTCCATGTGCACAGGAATCCTCCATGTGCACAGGAATCCCCCATGTGCACAGGCATCCTCCATGTGCACAGGCATCCTCCATGTGCACAGGCATCCCCCATGTGCATAGGCATCCTCCATGTGCACAGGCATCCTCCATGTGCACAGGAATCCCCCATGTGCACAGGCATCCTCCATGTGCACAGGAATCCTCCATGTGCACAGGAATCCCCCATGTGCACAGGCATCCTCCATGTGCACAGGCATCCTCCATGTGCACAGGCATCCCCCATGTGCAGGCTTCCCCCATGTACAGGCATCCCTCATGTGCACAGGCATCCCTCATGTGCAGGCTTCCCCCATGTGCTGGCATCCCTCATGTGCACAGGCATCCCCCCTCCCAAAAAAAAAACTTACCTTGTACTCCCCCGCATTCTTGTCGCTTGCTGCCGCAGGTTCAGAGCGGGCCGATTCCCGCTGGGGGGGGGCGTGGCCTATGACTCCTGCCAGTGTCCAATGACACTAGCAGGAGTCTCAAGCCACGCCCACCCCGACCTGAAATCTGATCACTATAAACTTGTGGCTAAGTTCATAGTGAGCAGTTATCGGGCCAGGGTGGGCGTGGCCTGTGTCTCCTACCAGCGTGACGCTGGTAGGAGACACAGGCCACGCCCACCCCGGCCCGATGTCAGCTCACTGTGCTCGCTATGGACTTGCGGCTGACTGCCGCTTCCCGCCGCCGCTCCCCACCGCCTCTGCAGGAAGCGGAAGGGAGCTGCGGCCATGGAAGCGGCAGTCAGCAGTTAAGTTCACAGCGAGCCGGTTCCAGTTTCTGGGTGGGCGTGGCCTGTGACGCTTGTTAGCGTCAAAGGCCACGCCCTACCCAGGGGTCGGAACCAGATGAAGGAGGAGGCAGATGGGCAGCGGCAACTTCCAAGGCTGCGGGGGATTTTTTTTACATTCGCCCGTTAAGACGCATGGACATTTTTCCCCCACTTTTGGGGAAAAATAAGTGCGTCTTATAGGGCGAAAAATGCGGTAGTTTTTTCTTAAATATGGGCTTCAGCGACAAGTGCTGGACGCACATAACTGGCGCTACCTATCGTTCGCTGCAACATGTTGTTAGATGTAGCATAGGGGTTTATTCATGAAGGGATAGTGGCAGGTAGTGCTTGGTAGCGGCAGGCAGCGTCTGGTGAATACTGGGCGCTGTACGCAATACCACATTTATGAAGGCGATTCTGGTGAGCGAATCTAACAGCGCCATGTAGTGTAAGAGTCATCATTACAGGCGACTCGACGTATATCACCGGCGCTCTATCTTCCAGAGCGACAGGTCTTACCTTCCGCTACCTGTCGCTCTCCCATACATTACAATGGATGTTCCTTCTAATCTCTTTACTGATTCCAATTTTTTTTTTTTTTTTTTTTAACTTTCAAATAATTGTTTGACCTCTCCTGGGCTGGAATAAATTATTTTTTAAAACTTTTTTGATTTTTTATATTTTTATGCAGAATTGTCATTACAGGTCTGGCATTAAAGTATTAATGTCACAATGTTACGACAATGTCATTCCATGTGTTTTCGCTTTGTTACAGGTGGATATGTGTTCAAAAACAGACTTTAATCACACAGCGTCTGGCGCTCTATGCTATAGCGACCAGATCCAGAGCGCCAACGCTGTGTGAGCCTGTTTTTTTGTTGAATATGGTGTGAGACGCTGAGAGTCAGTCGCACTGAGCTGGCGCTACCTTTCGCTCGCTGCAATGCTGTACTGGTGTTAGAACGCCCAACATACATCTCATTCATCAATGCCGGCCAGGTTACTACAGCGACTGAGGCGCCCGATAGACGATCGCAGCGTATACTAGCGGTCGCTCTATGTGCCCGCTGTACAGACGCTCATCTGCCGATAGCTGGCGCTAGTAAGGAATCAGCCTCATAGTCTTGGGCGATATGACCTCGGGACACCACGTAGCGTTCTCCATTGGCTCTGCAGTGAATCAGGCAGAGCGCTTATACAGCGTCCTCCAGACATCACATTTATCAATGCTCGACAGGATACTACAGCGTCACTTATCCATCCGCTATGCTAGGTTATAGCGCCAGACACCAGATTGCAGCGGACACTCTAAGTGCCGCTACATAGATGCGCAAATAGCAATACATGGCGTGTAGTCTTAAATTAGCCTCCCCGTCAGGCGCATGGGCTCATTTCCAAGCTCGCGGGTCTTGATTGCATTTTTTGCATTTTTTTGGTTTACCAGATGACTGCTGAAAAAAAGATTCAGGTTTACTTTAAGCGTTTTGCCATTGTTATAATGCCAGGTGTGCTTAACTTTCCATAGACTGTAAAGTGACATTTCTAGTTTAGAGTGTACAAAAAACAAATCTGTTCCTAATATAAAACACGCTGCAAAGTATTGTTTGTGCTGCAGGTGAATGTAGACACAACCCTCACTGACGTTTCTGAGCATATAAAAAGCTGCCTGGGCTCTACCTGGATATTAATCTTCTCAGGCTGGATTCAGACCAGCGCGATTGTGGGGCGCTCGTGCTTTTGGTCAAGCGCGCCGTAATTGCTGATGTCAGCGTATGGAGGGCGTTACATAGTAACATAGTAACATAGTATGTAAGGCTGAATAAAGACTTTAGTCCATCCAGTTCAGCCTGTTTATCTCCTTCCAGTGGTCTAGTAGCCATAGCTGGAAATGTTATTACATGCCAGGAAGGCATCCAGGACACTTTTTTTACTGTATCCATCATTACTACCTAGTTCCATAGTGTCACTGCTCTTACAGAGAAGAATCCCATCCTATGTCGGTGGAGAAAGCACCTTTCCTCTAACCTTAGTGGATGCCCCCGGGTTATGGTTACACTCCGAGGTATAAATAGATTGTGGGACAGATCTTTGTATTGACCCCGAATATATTTATACATAGTTATTAGATCACCCCTCAATCGTCTTTTTTTCGAAACTAAATAAACCTAACTTTGACAATCTTTCAGGGTACTCTAGCCCCCGCACTCCTTTTATTAACCTTGTTGCCAGCGTTTGTGCTTGCCCCGAACTGGGTGGTGCCCCTGGCAGGCCACCGTGTTATACTCCGTGGCTGGGAGATGACATTGCCGCCGTGTTGTTGTGCGGCATGCACAAGGTACACCCAGAGGTGCTGCCGCTTTTTGCGACTATCGGCGGCTCTCACTCCTTCCCCCCCTCTCCTCCCTGGGCGAACTGCCTCTGTGGGCGGGCCGCATCGTTGGGAGGCGGGGGGTGGGAGTGTCAGCCGGCTGGGGCCGGGGCGGCCGCTGTGGGTGATTGCGTCCATGACAACGGCACGTCACCCGTGGCGTCATGTCCGCCGGCGGCCGGGATGGCGTGTATGCGCACACATGTCTCTTGATTGTGCGCTCCCGCCATTGGCGCCTTCCAGGGGGGGTAAGCAAAAATGCTCTGCTCTTCTACATGCTCAGTTCACCCAAGCAAGAAGCAGTCTTTAAACTGCGAAGCGCAGGTGTTTTGCCCCTGCTGTCCTGGCTTTCCTCCCCGACTGCGGCTCCTGTATTCATAGCTGGCTGAGTATCTCTTTGTACTTTGGCCCTTATTTAACAAGGGATAGCGCCAGGTAGCGAATGGTGAGCGAACGGTAATGACGCTCACGCGCCCCGAGAACGCCGGCTCCCCTCCGCAATCACACATTTATCAAGCCGATCCTGCTTAGCGACTGACAGAGCGCCAGATAGCGAATCATTCATCATTATTCCAGCCTCACCTCACAGCGCCAGCGAGCGACCTTGAACAGGCGGACAGGTATGACCTTTCGCTACCTGGTGCTCTCCAATGCATTTCAATGGAGCAATCTTTAAATATTCTTAATTGCTATTAATGTTTTTTTTTTTTTTTTTTTTTTTTTAAATGTCAAAAATTCTGTGACCACTTCTGCAATGTTATATATTTTTTTTTAAGGCAAATTTGTGCAGAATTGATATTAAAGGTCTGATATTAATGTATTTATATTACAAAATGTTTTGAAAACATGTTTTTTTTTTTCAAAAAATATGGTTGTTTGGGGGTTAAAAAACTACTTTTAACCCATCGCCGCCAGCGCTCTGGGGTTTAAACATGCATTTCACAGCGCGAGAATTTTTGGAGCGTGATTTGTTAATGAATATGCTGGGAGCCGTTCGCTATGGCCATTCGCTGTCATGCGCTCCCATACAGCGCGGAACCTGTCAAACAGCGACTCCTAACCCCCGTATTCAACATTACCGCACACCGACGGGGACGCTGTCAACAGCCGAACAACGGCCAAGCACAGCGACTACTAGCGGGCGCTGTGAAAATAACGCTACTGTCGCTCATCTGTCGCTACCTGGCGCTATTAATGAATCGGCCTCTTTGTTTACTATGGGTTGATTATATTTCTCACCTGCTCATTTTTTGGCACATATATATATGATATAATTTCACTTATTTATTTATGAATTATTATATATTCACTTAGTATTATTTTGTACATGTTTGTTGTTCATAAAAATATTTTTGTATATTATATGTTTCATTTGGGCTTAAGCCCATGATATATGGGACTCACATTTTGGGTAAAATTTATTTAAATCACAGGAAGTAAAGGTTATGTTTAAAGTTTTTTTTGTGCCGGCACAAAGATATAATT